>PJEM01000717.1:190041-251773 GCA_004023845.1 Helogale parvula
GGAACCAGGGCCAAAGAAGAGGAAGGAAATGGGGCTCTGATGGGGGTGAGGGGTCGGGGGGGGGGCACAGGGAACAGGGAGACTGGGCCAAAGGGGGAATTGGGGCTGCACAAAGGATGTGAATGAGAGGGTTCGGGCAGAGGGACAGGCCAGAGCCAGAAGCAGGTTCAACTTGTGCCCAGGAAGAAGCAGGTCACCTGAACCGACTCCAGAACAGCTGCTTAGGGAGCAGCGGTGGCTGGAAAATTGGGTCCCAGCAGCCTCGCTAAAATTGGCAGCCTCGGGGAGCCAACCGGGGGTCGCAGAAGGTTTTTGGGGAAGATAAATTCTCTGGGTTTGGATTTAAAAAAAAATGCTTGGTGTCTGCAGAGGAGCCTTGGCTCTGAATCCAGGAGGGCTGCCTGTCCCCCAGAGATGGGGGAGGCAAAAGCTCAGAGGTACCTTTTCCACTGTAGAGGTGCAGCTGGTGCCACTGGGGAAGGAGAAAGAGAGGCAGGAGGGAGTGAGGGGGAGGGCGCAGAGGGAGGGGAAGGGAGGCAGAGACGCTTCCCTTAGACTCACTGGGTGTGGGAGCAGAGAGAAGTGAGAAGGGGAAATGGAATTTGAAACTCCCTGTCTACACGCAGGAAGGAAAACCAGTGAAGGTCAAAATGCTCACAGGTGCTCATGCCTTCCTTTCCTCTGCTGATCCAAGATCACATCTTTCTGTGTCCTTCCAGATGCCCTTCCAGAGGGAGCCTGCCCTGGGAAAGTCGGCAGCAGAAAGCAGCTGGGAGGAACTTCGGAAAGCCCCTCGCAAGAGGAGAGACACACTGTCACCACCCACCCCACATCTGTTCCTCAGGAAAGACGCTGTCTGCTAGGAGCAGAAGGAGGGGCCCAGGGGCCGGAAGACGGAGTCTGTGCAGTCACAGGACACAGGGACACCCATCCCTCGGGGCAGGGTGAGGTGGGGTGGGGGCGGGGGCGGAGGTATTGGTGGCCAGGGTCTCTTAGGGTCATCAGCTGGTATCTGTTTGGGCCGAAGCAGCCCAGTGCCCTCCAGAGCCAGACTGTCTAGCGGGGGAATTCCTGGCTCTGCTACTTACTGGTGAAGGTAAGGGCTTCTGTCTGAGCTGGTGACACAAAGCCTCTTTGACTCAGTTTCTCCATCTGTAACATGGGGGTCATAGTCATAGCTTTCCCACAGGGGTGTTGTGGGGATTCAATGAAAGGGAAGGTATAAGGGCTCAGCACCTTGTAGACACCCGGTAAAGGCAGGGTATCCTTCTTGGCCACATCTGTGGAACCCCAGGGAGACCAGGGAAAGCCCAGAGGCCCAAGGACAAGGGTGGAAGTGGTGCAATAGACTTGGGCTCCACCCTGTGGGATGAGGGCACCTTCAACCTCTTTCCCAGAGCGGTCAATGAGCAGCATGTCACCTGGGGTGAGGTACCCATCTGGAATGCCTGCCCCCGGGGAACCAGCTTGGGTGCCTCGGCTCAGAGGGGCCTTATTCTGGAACCTGCTCTTCAACCTGGAGTTGAAGCTCCTCCAGGATCCTGAGTGTGTGGTCTCTGAAGCCACAGCCAAGGGAGCCCGGTCCTCTGCCTGAATGGGCTAGCTTGAACTGGGAAAAAGCACTTTGGTTTCTGACAGAGTCTAGTTGGAGACCCGAGCTTTGTCTGAGAGTTGCAGGGACCTGCTGACCAAGAACGGGCAAGGTCCCCCACCAGGTCACGTGAACCGGGGTGCAGGGTGGGGCGACTGAGTGTGGGTAATGCAGAAGTGATGCCGGGTCCTCAGCCCCAGTTCGTAAAGGGGCGGAGCCAGGTTGGGAGGATCGCAGCCAGGGGACCTCCATGGAGGAAGGAAACTTCAGGGCAGGGACCGCAAGCTTTCCCGACCATTTAGCCCTCCATGTCTCTCATGTCTTGATGCCACAGACATTTATATCACACCCACAGGGGGGATTTGCAACGTGGTGTGATAGCTATGTATTGACTTTGGGACTTTGGGTCTGGACTGTTAGGTTCGAATCCCATCACTGACTTCCTAGTTCTGTGCCCCTCCCTCCACCCCTGGATTCTCAGGGGTGGGGGTTGTCAGGAAGATGAAGTGAGTGGTTGTTAAAACACTTAAAATAGTGCCCGGCTCAGGCGGGCGCCTGGGTGGCTCAGTCTGTTAAGTGTCCGACTTCGGCTCAGGTCATGATCTCATGGTTGGTGGGTTCAAGCCCTGCATTGGGCTCTGCGCTGACAGCTCAGAACCTCTCTCCCCATTCCCTCTCTCTGTCCCTCCTCCACTCTCTCTCTCTCTCAAAATAAACAAACATTGAAAAAAAAAAGGGAACAAACGCCCCCTGTCCTAGGGCTGACAGTCCAGTTAGGAAGCCACACAGACAACACGAAGAGAATCACATAATTGTCAACCATGTTGTAGCATGTGTCAGAATTTTCCTCCCTTTGAAGGCTGAACAATACTTCATTGTGCGTATTTACCACTTTTTATTTATCTCTTCATCTATATTTGCATGACTGTGAACAAAGCCGCTATGAACGTGGTGGTATAAATCCAACCTTTTCCTTTAACAAGTAAAAAGAAAAGTATAGTTAAAGAACGCGGACCCAGAAAAGGCATAATGGAAAGATCTAGGCCAGCTGGGGGAGGGGGGAGGGAGGGGTCAGGGAAGAGTTTTGCCTGAGGAAGAGATATATTGGCTGGAACCCAAAGAATGAGAAGCTTGTCAGGTAAAAGGTAAGTGGAGAAGACGGTTGGCCTCATGTGACTGCCCTGTGGCAGAAAGAGGCTTGGGTTTTCCAGAAATGGAAAGGGGGCCAGTGTGGCAGGGGCACAGAGGTGGAGAGAGAGAGGTGCGCCGGCTGGGTCCTGGGGTCACGAAGGACTCATTCATGGTTAGGCTTCCTCCTAAGACTGATCCCCTCAAAGCAGAAGGGTTAAATGTGCTAATATAGAGTTTGGGGAAAAAAATCACTCTGGCCACCATGCGAGGAAAGAGCTGGAAGCTGGAAGTGGGCGTGGGGCAGGAATGAATGTGGCCGATCAGGCCCCAGTGTCCTCACCCAAGCAAAGATGCTGGCAGCCTGGATTTAGCGAGTGGCAGGGGACATAATAGAAGTAGATTTTTAAAAATTTTCTATTCTTTAAGTTTGAGAGAGAGAGAGCACGAGAGAGAGGGTGTGCATGCTCAAGTGGGGGAGGGGCAGAGAATGGGAATCCGAAGCAGGCTCCAGGCTCTGAGCTGTCAGCACAGAGCCTGACACGGGGCTCAAACTCACAAACCAAAAGATCATGACCTGAGCCAAGGTCGGGCGCTTAACCCACTGAGCCACCTAGGTGTCCCCGCCTTTGACAATTTCTAGCAAGTGCTTCTGAGAAATTTTCTCCCTGGACCCGTTGCAAGAACTCCACTCTTTAAGATGGAAAGGATGGACTGGAGAGAGTCCTGATTATAGGATGGCGTCCTGGGGATGACTAGGAGGGCTCACTTAGGTCAGGTTATTCTGAAACCCCTTAAGTCCTGGCACCCACCCACATCCCTGCCTCCCTCCCTCCCTGCCTCTCTTCCTCTCCCACATCATCTGTCAACGAGGGAGGTGCAGGGAGGGGAGAGGAGACCCAGGCTTGCAGAATGAGACGTCCTTCTACATTCAAGCTGAGCTGATGGATTCAGATGCACTCTGATCAATTGTCTTGTAAGGAGAACAAGATGTTCATCAGACTTGAAGATATTTCACCACACTGTTCTCCATCTAGCAGGGATTGCAGACCAAAATAAAACAATGTTGGATCAAAATATCACTTCAGGGGCGCCTGGGTGGCTCTGTCGGTTGAGTGTCCGACTTTGGCTCAGGTCATGATCTCACAGTTCGTGGGTTCGAGTCCCGTGTCGGGCTCTGTGCCGACAGCTCAGAACCTAGAGCCTGCTTCTGATTCTGTGTCTTCCTCTCTCTGTCCCTTCTCTGCTCACACCATCTCTGTCTCTCCAAAAATGAGTAAATGTTAAAAAAACAAATATCAGGGGCACCTGGGTGGCTCAGTCGTTTGAGCGTCCAGCTTCGGCTCAGGGCATGATCTCGCGGTTCGTGGGTTCGAGCCCTGCGTCAGGCTCTGTGCTGACAGCTCGGAGCCTCGAGCCTGTTTCAGATTCTGTGTCTTCCTCTCTCTCTGCCCCTCCCCCACTCGTGCTCTGTTTCTCTCTGTCTCAATAATAAATAAAAACATAAAAAATAAGAAAAAACAAATTTCAAAATATCACTTCAGGAGAGTTACTTATCTTGAAGACTGTTCAGATTGCTCATTTCTTCTTTTCTCCTCTACCTTGTACAGTTCATCAAGCCACTTGGTGCTCACCATGCATATACAATTTATTTAGACCCCAAGTCACTTCACGAAAGGAGCTGTGGTGGCTTACCAAAAGAAAAAGGTCCAGACAACAAAACCAATAGCATGTGGACCCAAACAAGAAAACAGAGTGGGGAAAAAATTAAAAATTAGAAATTCATTCCTGTTGTTCCAAGGGAGGATAATGCCAGGTCGGGGGTCTTCTGTGGGCCCGGGTGATACACATCTCTCCTGATCAGGGAAAAGGAACCATTGTGGATTTTTTGTTTTGGGGAGTGTTTTGGGGGAAGATTCAATTATTTTGGTACAAAACTTTGAAAGAAATTTTTTATGTTACACAGTAGAGGGCGTAGAAAGGACGGTATCTTGACAACAGTGTTTGGATCAAATTGTAAATTTTTCAAAAAGAAATTCACGTGGCTAGTACTTGTGACAGGAGCTAGACATCCAGACACTGAAGTCTGGCCCAGAGATGCTGATTCAGCACAGGCATTTGATTAGTTCTCGAAAGCACCCTGGATAAGCTCAGACTGGAGAGAACTTTTGGATGCATATGCTATTTTCTAACATATTAGTCATTCTTTTGTATCTTTGTTTGAAAATGTAAACACTGTGTCATCAATGTTGTCATCAATTCAATCATTCTGATTTTTTAAAAAAATTTAAATGTTTATTTATTTTTGAGTCTGGGTGTGGCAGGGGGGAGGGGGCAGAGCACAAGCAGGGGAGGGGCAGAGAGAAAGAGAGGGAGACACAGAATCCAAAGCAGGCTCCAGGCTCTGAGCTGTCAACACAGAGCCCAACTCGAGGCTGAAACTCACGAACTGTGAGATCATGACCTGAGCTGAAGTCAGATGCTTAATTGACTGAGCCGCCCAGGTGCCTCTAAAGCTTTTATTTTTAAGTTAAAAAAAGCCCAGCATGGGGCTCGAACTCAGGACCCCGAGATCAAGGGTTGCAGGCTGTGCCAACTGAGCCACCCAGGTGCCCCTAATCATTCTGATTTTTAATGGGACATGTCACTAGACAACCTCTATGCCTACACTAATGATTTAGGGGATTTTGGGGACATGATCATTCAGACATGAATCCACTTACATTAGCTCTCTTTGCTCTATTTGTTTATTCATACCCTGTCTCTTCCCATAATTCGGTGAATGCAGCATGTAGAAGATGCATCATATAAAATGGTAAATTATGAATGAGAAATCAGGACAAAGGGAACAAATTAAATATGGAGTCGAGCCCAGGGTGCGTATAGGGTGAGGGTGGCCAGGATGAAGATACGATGGCAATAAAGTCCTACTATTGCTACCAACCGGCTGCACCTTTGGTGTGGGCTTCCTGGAAGAGAGGAAGCAAAGTTCACTTTTCTCCCCTCTGGTCCACAAATCCACAAACGTCTGGCTGAAACACAACGATACTGTTTCTTTTCCTTTTTAAAAATTTTTATGTTTTTTATTTATTTTTGAGAGACAGAAAGAGAGTACGAGCAGGGAAGGGTCAGAGAGAGAGGGAGATACAGAATCTGAAGCAGGCTCCAGGTTCTGAGCTAGCTGTCAGCATAGAGTGCAACGTGGGACTTGAACCTACAAACCGTGAGATCATGACCTGAGCCAAGGCTGGATGCTTAACCGACTGAGCCACCCACGTGCCCCGGAAAGATGCTGTTTCTATCGCTCTCCTAGTCTATAGTCATTACCTCCACGAACACTACAAATGATATAATTTGCTCTCTGTGATGCAACGGTAGCCACCAGTGACCTCTACTTCCGGTTCTGAGAGCTCTTGGGGTATCTCTGCATTGCTCTGTGCTGCTTGTCCGTTTTCGTTTCTACCCCAGGCTCCTACCACCCGCCCCGAGTTTGTCTCCTTCATAACTTCAGCTCCCTATAGCTTTACATTTGTCATGAGCCTGATTCTACCTTGGGGCTTCCCTTCAGATTTGGTCACATCTACTGGCTGGCTCCAGTGGCCATTTCCAAGAGGGAAAATCTGGCTTCCCAGGCAATCATCTCATTCCTGGTCATGTGACAGGTGGTTGGCCAGTCCGTGGACTGGTGGCCTGGGTCAGGTACTCCAGCGTCGCTGATCAGTTAGCCACGGGTCAGGTAACAAGTCCAAGATATGAGCCAGGGATGGGGTGGGGGTGTGGAAGGAGCTGTGGGTGAGGCCAATTTCCCTGCAATGAGATTTTGGCATGACAAGCAATCAAAGACTTCATCTATTTACCTGGAAGACGGATTGAGCACAAATGTGGAGATACCAGGTGCCCTCTCGGCTCTGTTGCGTCAGTTTATGAAATAAAGATTTTTGTCTTTACGAAACATCTTATCTTCTGAGCTGCTGAGCTCATTCTCTTTGGATGTGTGTTAAAGGCACTGCAGTGAACAATCCTTTAAAAATATATTAGGCAGATGGATTTCTGAATGTGTTTCACTATAATCCATCCCTTCCAGGCTTTTTTTTTTTTTAGAAAAGTCATATTGATTTATAGTCTGCAGAACACGTCTTTTTAGACCCTTGCCACCAGATGGAGGACATCAACTGGCAGCCTGTTGGAAATGCAGAACGTCACCTTTACGCTGAATAAACAAGATCCCCAGAGGACTAGCGTGTGCATTAACAGCCGAGAAGCACCTTGTAGAGCAAACTTTGGGAAGCTGTGAACTGACTCAGACCAGGAATTGAGGCTTGGAGAGATGATGCGCCTCGTGTGAAGGCCCCCAATGAGTTAAGAATAGATTTGTGATCAGAATGCACGTCCTGAATCCTGGTCATGTTCTCTTTCTGATGCCCCACGATGTCTCCCACAGCTGGGAAATGAATGGCTTGATGAGGTTACTGTGAGAGGAAAGAATGAACATGTGATTAGGGTGACCATGTATTTTATCATCCGAACATGGTCACTTTGAGACCACAAGAGGAACCACTCAGGAGGAGAGATGCCAAGTGACACGGGTGGTCATTCCATATACGTAAGATTTTTCTAGCTTATGGAGCCTGCTTACGTCTGTTAACTAACCTAAACAGCATACATATCCATAAATAAGATGATCTTAAAGTTCTAACTTTACAATAAAACCTGATTCTCAAGTACACACACACACACACACACACACACACACACACACACAATCTCACTATAATGGATCAATCATGATATGAACTAATCAAGAAAAAAGGGAGCTCAAATTAACAGGAGAAACAATCACAGATACACACATGTTTAAAATGATTCTGAAATGACTTCACTTAACCCATTCCAATCAGTTAGAAAACCTGGATGAAATGATGCTTGTCCCTGCTGTCTGGCGTGTGCCAATGCAGTAGTCGCCCTGAGGCTGGGAGCCCTGGCTCCTGGCTTTTTGTCAAGTCATCTCCCTATGAGTCAACCAGACTTCAGAATTTGGTCTCTGAAACCGTTTCCCAGTGCTAGAAGTCAGAGCTAAGATACGTGGGTAGCTTCCACCAGTTCCTTCCACCAGGCTGGGAAGCAGATTATCTGAAGACGTGGTTGTGGCTAATGCCCACCTGCTTGCTTCTGACACCAGCTTCCTCTGCCACACTCCGGCTGCCTAGCTCTAGAAATGAAACACGGGCATGTCCTTGGTCCTGAGAATCCCGAGTCCCAGACCTGGGAGGTGTCATCCTGTCAGTTTCGTTAGTTCTAGATACCTCCCTTTATAGACGAAGAAATGGAGAGCAAGGGGAAGGAAGTAACTGTCAAACTGAGACTTCTTTTCATGTCAAGTTTTGTGTTTTCTTTTACACTATCTTTAATGATACTGATATTGATAGTAGTGACACCTGATATCTATTCGTTTCCTCCTTTCTCTCTCCTTAACAGCCCTGGGAGGTAGGTAGTCATTGCACGGTCCCCATTTTACAGAAACTGAAACACAGAGGGGTTAAGTAACTTGCCCAAAGACACACAGCTAGTTAGTAAAGATCGAAGTTGGGATTTGACCCCAAGTAATCTGATTCCAGAATCTGTATATACTTTTACCTCATTTACTACTGCAAAAGTTCTCATATTATTCTGAGATGCTATATATCCCTGATTATGTATATATGGGAGCCACTAGGCATGATAATTTTTAAGAAAGTGTTTCAAGAAATATGAGAGAGAGGCGCCTGGGTGGCTCAATGGGTGGAGCATCTGACTTCAGCTCAGGTCATGATCTCACCGTCCCTGGGTTCGAGCCCCACGTCGGGCTCTGTACTGACAGCCTGCTTGGGATGCTGTGTCTCCCTCTCCTTCTCTGCCTCTCCCCTGCTCATGCTCTGTGTCTCTCTCTCCCAAAGATAAATAAAACGTTAAATATTTTTTAAAAGACACGAAGGTAACTATGATTTACCTGATTCTTACCACATGTCAGTCACTGTTCTAAGTGCTTTTACATGCACTAAATCAGTAATCTTAAAAACAAACAGCCCCCCGCCCCCCACCCAAACCAACAACGAGGAGGAGGGTGCACTATCCTCGCCCATCAGAAGGGGAAAATGAAGTCCAGATAGTTTCCATAACTTGCTTGAGATTCTAAAGTTTGGGGGAAATCCAGGGTTCAGCCCACCACGCAGATGAGCATCACACCTCCCCGCCAACCATATTCCGGGGCAGTTAATTCCGCTATTCATTCTGTCCCCACAGCACACGACTGACAGGTGTTCTTTCTCGCCACCCAGTAGCTTTTCTCGGGTTAGATGCGGAAGCTGACGCTCAGAAAGTTGAAGCAACTTGCTAAAGGCCATAGTCGGTGGCAGGTTCGCCAGGGATCCAAGACCCACAGTATAGTGTCATCACTTCCCCAGGTTTAGTGATGCGACAGATCCTTCCCGGCCCCCGCGGGGGCCTGCCGGGGCCCGACGCCGCCCCCTGGCGGCAGGTGGGCGCCAGCGCGGCGCATGCTAATGAGCCCGCGGCGCGGCGCGCTGATTGGCCGGCGCTCGCCGGCGCCTTTCCCGGGGCGGGAGCCGAGGCTGAGGAAAGGGGCGCCGCCCGCAGCCACCGCCCCCCGCCCGCGCTCCCGGCCGCGCTCCTCCTCCGGGACTCCGCGGCGGGTGCGGGGCGCGCGCGGGGGCCTGCGCCAGGGGCTGTACCCGCTGTGGTCCGCTGGCGCTCCGGTTCCGAATCCAGCCGGGGTCCGCGATGACTATCCGACGCCAAGGCCAACAGTACAGGCCGAGGAAGGCATTTCTCCAGAAGGTGAGCGTGGTCCGGGGGCCCTGGGCCCTGCGGGGGTGCGCGGGGTCCCAACTCTGGGAAGTGAGCGCGGGGCTGCTGGGGAGGCTCGGAGCGTGTGGCTGGAGGGGAGGGCATCCCTGTGGTTTTTTTTTTAATGTTTTTTATTTATTGTTTAAGAGACAGAGAGAGACAGCATGAGCAGAGGAGGGTCAGAGAGAGAGGGAGACACAGAATCCGAAGCAGGTTCCAGGCTTGAGCTGTCAGCACAGAGCCCTACGCGGGGCTTGAACCCACAAACCGTGAGATCATGACCTGAGCCGAAGCCGGACGTTTAACCGACTGAGACACCCAGCCGCCCCATAACCTGTGGTCTTAAATGACTGGTAGGTACTGTAATAGCAACATTCTCTGGTTAGGTGTCCCTGCCGCCCCCTGGTCCTGAAGAATGAGCCCTGCTTTGGCAGAAGAATGTTGGAGGGCGAGGAGCTTCCTAGCGACCTGCCCGGGAAGAGCCCTGTCGTCTTTCCCTGACTCACTTCCCCAACCACCTAGGGCAGTTTCCCTGGGATCTGCCCCCTTCTGGACACTATGAGACAGGTTCCATGATCATCCCCATTTTACAGGTAAGGACACAGGTGGGTAAGGACCAAGATTGGAGAGCTGACGTGATACAGTGATGGAGTGAAGCTGGTCTCTTAGGACAGGAGAAACATGACCGCAGCCCGCAGTGGGTCCTAGCTCTGTGTGAGGAGTAGGAGGAGGAACTCCGGGGACAGAGCCTTGAGGCTGAGATTGAAGAGGCTTCTGCTGAGGAAGGAGCAGAAGGAAGAGGGCGGTGGGGGAGGCATGGCTGGAGCAGAGGTGTGTGCGGGTCTGGTGAGTGAGGCCGGACAGGCAGGCGAGCACGGGTCCTAAAGATCCCCTGTGCCTTTCAGAGGTGGTCTGATTTCCCCTCAAAAGAAGCCCTTGAGGACTTTGGAGCAGGTGAGTGATGCGGTCAGATTCAAGTTTGAAATCAAGTTCAAGAGACCATCCCGATGTGAGTGAGAGGAAGGATGGGACATCTTCTTCTCTCTGAGCTCAGAGACGTCCTCCTGTGTTCACTACAGCTGTACTGCCTAGGACGTGACGGGCTTATCACGGACCTGGAGAAAGGGACAGTCAGAAGGTCCCTTCTTTCTCCTCTGGCTGCCAGGCCTCCATCTCAGGCCCAGTGACAGACCCACCAGCCATGTGGCTGCCACCTCTGATTTCCATGGCAAGGTCTGGTGACTGGCACCCCACCGGGGAGGGGTCCAGACTTGCTTAAGATGTGGCAAGAAGTGGTGGAAAGTCTACTATCGAGGAGGTTGGCCTGGGGGGAGTTGATGACACACAGTGGACATAAGAGGAGGGCCAGGCTGCCTCCTGTGGCCTCCAGCACACATGGGGCTCTGTTCTGGCTCCGGCCTGTCTCCCATGTCCTGGCAGCTCGGACCAGCTAGGGGGTGAGGTGGACAAAACATCCCTCCAGGCTCTAACATGTTTTTCTTTTCTTTCTTTCTTTTTTTTTTTTTAACATTTATTTATTTTTGAGAGACAGAGAGGGACAGATCATGAGCAGGGGAGGGGCAGAGAGACAGGGACACACAGAATTGGAAGCAGGCTCCAGGCTCTGAGCTGTTAGCACAGAGCCAGAAGCGGGGCTCGAACCCACAAACTGTGAGATCATAACCTGAGCCGAAGTTGGACGCTCAGCCGACTGAGCCGCCCAGGTGCCCCATAACATGTTTTTCTTTAAGGCTTAGGAAGACCACTGGGTCTGGCTGAGGACTACGAGGAGCAGAAATCTTCAGGAGGCACGGGTGGACTTAGAATCATCAGGGCCACGTGAGTGGCTCAGTCCGTTAAGTGTCCAACTCTTGACTCTTGATTTCAGCTCAGGTCACGATCGTGTGGTCTTCGGGATGGGGCCCCGCGTCGGGCTCTGTGCTGACAGTGCAGAGCCTGCTTGGGATTCTCTCTGCCCTTTCTCAGCTTGCTCACACGTGTGTGTGCTCGCTCTCTCTCTCTTTCTCAAAATAAACAAAAAAACTTAAAATAGAACTGCTTGTGTAATTGATACATTCATTGCTGTCACAAGCATTTACTGAGCGTCTGGTGTTGCAGACGTCATTAGATGCTGGGATAGGAGACGTTCAAGACCGGGTCCCTGTCTGCCAGCAGCTTCTGGTCTAGTGATGGGAGACAGGCACATACACCAATCCAACAGCCGCATACACAATCACAGGTGCCTTGGCAGACACCTACAGGGCAGGGGAAGTGCGACAGCTCAAGCATTCATTTTATCCTGGGTGCAATGTCAGGAGGGATGTGGGAAGACTCCGTGGAGGTTTAGCTGGATCGTGAAGGAGGTGAAGGTGTTGTTGAGGCGGCTGGGGTGCCGGAGGAGTAGAAGGACTTGCATTTAGCTGCAGATCTATTGCATGTCACGTGTGTACCTGAGCCAGGTGGTGAGGGCCAATAGTCCTCTCTATTTCCGAAGGGAGGCTCTAGAATACTTGATAGAGATTCTCAGTGAGAATAGAGAAGGTAACAGACTTGAGGACTTTTTTATTTTTTAATAGTTTATTGTCAAGTTGGTTTCCATATAACACCCAGTGCTCATCCCCACAAGTGCCCTCCTCCATGCCCATCACCCCTCTTCCCTCTCCCCTGCCCCATCAGCCCTCAGTTTGTTCTCAGTATTAAGAGTCTTTTATGGTTTGCCTCCCTCCCTCTCTCTATTCCCCCCTTCCCCTCCCCCATGGTCCTCTGTTAAGTTTCTCCCCTTCCACGTATGAGTGCAAACATATGGTATCTGTCCTTCTCCGTCTGACTTATTTCGCTTAGCATGACACCCTCGAGGTCCATCCACTTTGCTACAAATGGCCAGATTTCATTCTTTCTCATTGCCATGTAGTACTCCGTTGTATAGATAAACCATATCTTCTTGATCCATTCGTCAGCTGATGGACATTTAGGTTCTTTCCATGATTTGACTATTGTTGCCAGTGCTGCTATGAACATTGGGGTACATGTGCCCCTATGCGTCAGAACTTCTGTATCCCTTGGGTAAATCCCTAGCAGTGCTATTGCTGGGTCATAGGGGAGTTCTACTGTTAACTTTTTGAGGAACCTCCACACTGTTTTCCAGAGCGGCTGCACCAGTTTACATTGCCACCAACAGTGTAGGAGGGTGCCCGTCTCTCCACACCCTCGCCAGCATCTGTAGTCTCTTAATTTGTTCATTTTAGCCACTCTGACTGGCGTGAGGTGGTGTCTCAGTGTGGTTTTGATTTGTGTTTCCCTGACGCTGAGTGACGCTGAGCATCATTCACACATGAGGACTTTTGGAGGCTGGACACAGCTACCAAGGATGTGGGCCGTGGGCGTTTGGACGGGGGCCGGGACAGGAGTCCCCCTGGTAGGGAAGGGAGTGCGGTGGTTGGAGATCCTACTACACCTTTGCACAACAAAGGATATGATCCCTTTGTTCCCCAGGGAGCCCCCTGTGGTTCACAGGGACACTCTACTCCCGCAACTGGACAGCGACAGCCACTTCATGTGAGAAGAAGCCGGGAGCACGGGAGGATGGGATAGTGAAGCTGTTGTTTTTGATGCCTTTTAGGGACGGTCTGGATTCTTGGAAATGCTTGACGTCATACTTCAGCCAGCTGCAGCCTGAGAGGGGAAATGCTCAGCCTGTTGTGGGATCACATCGGCCCAGGATGTAAGCCTCAGGAATTAGCTGTGGAGAGAAGTCAGGATTCTAGACAGCCAAGAAACTGTGGTCTGGTCGGCTGTGTGTGTGTGTATTGGGGAGACTGTGGGGAAGGGCCATGGGGTCTTCAGAGTGTCTAATGAAAGAAGATCCCTCAGGTGATGAAGTTGAAGTGAGGCCATCAGGGTGGGCGTAATCCAGTTTGACTGGGGTCTCTGCCAGAAGAGATCAAGACACACAGAGAGAGACACCAGGGGACACTCTGCAGCGGGACCACCGTTTGCAAGCCAAGGACAGAGGCCTCTGAGGAAACCTACCCGCTGGCACCCTGTTCTCAGACTTTCCAGCCCCCAGAACTGGGGGGAAATACATTTCTATTGTTTAAGCCACCCAGTGTCCGGTATCTTGTAATGGCGGCCTGAGCAGACGCATACACTTAAGAAATGAAACGCGTGGTCTTCTGGGTCCTGAATTCATTAGCTCTTCCTGACGCATACCATGCACTTTTATCCTTTTGTGCCTTTGTGCATGTCCCCTCCTGGGCCTGGAATGCCCCTGTTCTCTGCGGCGAGGCAGTCCATTCTTACCAAGCAGTCCATGCGCTCTCTTAGCTGGGACCAATGGGCCATGAGCAGAAGTGATGATGTGCGTGGCTTCCAGGCTGAAAGCTTTGAAAGGCAGGTGTGTGCTCTCCACATGCGTGTCTCTTCCCTTTCATCGGGATGGGGAGGAAAGCAGGTGCTGGAATGCAGGGCCGCGAGTGGGGGGTGGGAGCAGCCTGGATCTCTGAGTCCTGACCCTGAGGGAATGCCCTAGATAGCCCTTCGCTTGAATGAACGTTGGCGTAAGAGAAAGAAATCTTTGTTGGGTTATACTTTCGATACCACGGCAGAGTCCAGTCTGTCTTGACTAATACGCTCTCGTTTTCTGCCCAAACCTGCATCTTGTAAGTTCCAGGTTAAATGCTGCCTCTTTCTTTAAGAGCTTTCCAGAACCAACTCACTCCCGGTTAGAAGTAATCACTCTCCTTTGTACTTTGACAGCACTTGACGTCTATCTGGCAGTTCTGAGTGTTCTGGTTGGCTTGTGTACATGTAGAATTAGGGACACAGAACGATTAAGAGTGTGAATTCTGGGGACGCCCAGCTGGCTTGGCCAGTTGAGTGTCTGACTTCGGCTCAAGTCATGATCTCATGGTTCATGAGTTCGAGCCCCGCATCGGGCTCTGTGCTGACAGCTCAGAGCCTAGAGCTTGCTTCGGATTTTGTGTCTCCTTCTCTCTCTCTCTCTGTCCCACCCCTTCTTGGGCTCTGTCTCTCTCTGTCTCTCAAAAATGAATAAACGTTAAGAATTAAAAAAAAAAAAAAAGAAAGATTGTGAATTCTAGAACCAGATTGACCAGGTTCCCATCTCAGCCCTGCCCTGCCATTTGTTGGCAGTGGGACCTTTGATGAGATACTTAATCCTCCAGGACCTCAGTTCACATTTGTCCCTCTAGTACCTGCTACAATAATTAATCGTTCAACAGTGTCTGCTTGCCAGCTTCCGTCTGTTCTGTCTTGCAGATTGAAGGATCAGTAAAGGACACACAGAACCAGAGATGGGGATCAGAACGTAAAGCCTGAGGGCCCTGTGATTACAGAATCAGGAGCCCTTGAGACGTAACAGGTGGTATGGCCTATGGCTCTGGCCGGGGCTGGAACAGGCTACTGGAGAGACAGAACTCAGAGGGAGGGAGGAAGGAATGATGTCACTTAAAAAAAACTTTTTAAAAATGTTTATTTATTTATTTTGAGAGAGCATGATAGAGAGAGTGGAGGAGGAACAGAGAGAGAGAGAGAGAGAGAGAGAGAGGAAATCCTATGCAGGCTCTGTGCCACATCTCATGCAGTGTGAGATTGTGACCTGAGTTTAAATCAAGAGTCGGACGCTTAACTGATGGAGTCACCCAGGCTCCCCTCAGTGTCACTTTTTGAAATCACTTTCCCTGATGTCATCATTTTATGTATCTATTGTGAGACATGTTGGGGTGCCTGGGGGGTTTGGTCAGTTGAGCGTCCGACTCTTGGTTTTGGCTCAGGTTTTGGCTCAGAGATGGAGCCCCGCATCAGGCTCTGCGCTGACAGTGCGGATCCTGCTTGGGATTCATTCCCCATCTCTGCCCCTCCACAGCTTGCGCACTCTATTTTTCTCTCTCAAAATAAATAAATAAACATTTCTCTCTCTCTCTTTTTTTTAAGTTTATTTATTTTGAGGGAGAGAGAGCGTGGAGAAGGGGCAGAGAGAGAGAGAGGGAGAGGGAGAACCCCAAGCAGGCTCCATGCTGTCAGCACAGAACCCAATGCTGGACTTGAACTCATGAACCGGGAGACCATGACCTGACACGAAACCAAGAGTCAGATACTTAACTGATGGAGCCACCCAGGTGCCCCAATAAATAAGCATTAAAAAACAGACATGGCACCTTGGAGATATTGTGGGGATGGTTCCCAACCACTGTGATAAATCAAACATCGCAATAAAGCAGGTCAAATGAATAGTTTGGTTTCCTAATGTATGTAAAAGTTATGTTTACTCTCTACTCTGGTCTATTAATTGTGCAATGGTATTATATCTGAAAATACAATGTGCATACCCTAATTAAAAATACTTTAAAAAAGACTTTCTTGGGGCGCCTGTGTGGCTCAGTTGATTGGGCATCCGACTTTGGCTCAGGTCATGATCTTATGGTTCGTGGGTTGGAGCCCCGCGACAGGCTCTGTGCTGACAGCTAGCTCAGAGCCTGGAGCCTGTCTTCAAATTCTGTGTCTCCCTTTCTCTCTGACCCTCCCCTGCTCATGCTGTCTCTCAAAAATAAATAAAAAACATAAAAAATTAAAAAAAAAGACTTCCTTGCTACAACATGCTGTTGTCTGAGCTTGCAGTGAGTGGTAATCATGATCACAGATCACTGTGACAAACAGAATAATAAAGCCTGAAATACTGTGAGAATTATTACACTGTATGACATAAAGAAAGAAGTGAGCAAATGCTGTTGGAAAAATGGTGCCGACAGACTTGCTTGACTCAGGAGTACCCCACAGCATCAGTTTGTAAAAATCGTTGTATCTGTGAAGTGTGGTAAACTGAGGCACAATAAAACAAGGTATGTCTGTAGTGTTATGAATTTTTTTCTAATGTGATGAACTACCTTGACTGATTTTTTAGAATTTTGAAATATTGAATCACCCTTGCAATCCTGGATAAACCCTAGTTGGATGCCTGATGTTTTTGGCTAATATTTTATTTAAGAATGTGCATCTACATTCACAAATGAGGGTTTTTTCTATTTGTTTGGTTTTTTTCGTTTTTGGTTTTTTTGGTTTTCTTTCCTGACACCAATCAGCTTCTTTCCTGACACCAACTGGGTGTCCAACAATTCCATTCGGTTCTGACACTATCGGGAACGAATGTCAGATTCCACACGTTTAAGTCTCAGCCCCACATGACTGTCCCCACTTTAGATGTCGGTCAAAGTCCCAGGTCACCAGTGATCCCGGCCATAAATCTGTAGCACCTCCTAGCACCAGCTCCGGTAATTCACTAAACCAACTCCGAACTCACAAAAGCACTTTGCTTACTATTGCCAGTTGATTACAATGGATCCGATGTAGGAACAGTCAAAATGGTGGAGATGCATGGGGGCAAACAGGAGGGCGGGTGCACTTGGAACATCCAAGCTTTCTCAGGGCAAGGCACCTTCCCGGAGCCTGGCTGTGCTCGCCAACCCTGGAGCCCTCTGAACCCATCATTTAGGGGTTTCATGGAGGTTTCACCAAGTAGGCATGATTGATGACATCATTGGATATTGGTAGTTCACTCCAGCCCCTCTCCCGTCCTTAGAGGTCAGGGGATGGGGCTGAAACTTCCAACCCTAGAGTCAAGCCCGGTCTTTCTGGGTATCAGCCCAAATGGCCTCCAGCCACGAGCCATCTCTGCAGCATCTAAAAGACATTCTTATGACTCCTGAATTTCCAAGGGTTTGGGAACTGTGTGGCAGGAACCTGGACAAAGCCAGATCTTCACTAATTTCCAAGGACTGGAAGCTGTAGGGCGAGCGGTGAGGGGGTCAGATCCGAGACCGATATTCTCAGATCGGCCTGGCAGAGACCTTCTTAGCATCTCTTCTCCCGCTGTTGGTACTGGGCACCTTGCCCTGGCTTGGGGGTCCCAGCCCTCTGCACCCCCTTTCCTCAACTCTCACATGCTCAAACCTTCTGCCTCTTACCCACCATCCCGAATCCCCCCAGGGCTTCTAAAACAATCACAGCTCTCCCTGCGCTTGGTGGGTGACGTTTCCATGGGAGTCTGGCATCCTCTGGAAGGATCATCAGGGATGGTGGGGGTGTGCTTCTGTGTAAATGTCTGGACTTCGCCTTTCATGACACAGCTCTTGGGCTGCTCTTGGTGTCTGCTCGAAGTCTCATAGGTTGTTGGCATCCCCTGGTATGACCATTTTCTAAAGCACTGACATAAGATCTCTTGCCTGGTGTTATTTTCTTGGCTGCATTTCTGCCCCTGACAGTCTTCTTTCTCCCCTCTCCTCTTGCTCAGGTAGGGCCTGGGGATCCTAGGGTCTTGGATCCTTTAATTATTACTTCACCACAGATGGGTGCTGCTGAGCTCAAACTCCAAGAGCTAGCTCTTCAAAATCTTTTTTTTTTTTTAATGTCTTTTATTTATTTTTGAGAGACAGTATGAAAAGGTGAGGGTCAGAGAGAGAGGGAGACACAATCTGAAGACAGGCTCCAGGCTCTGGGCTAGCTGTCAGCATAGAGCCTGATGCAGGGCTCGAACCCATGAACCATGAGATCATGACCTGAGCTGAAGCCGGACGCTTAACTAACTGAGCCACCCAGGTGCCCCTAGCTCTTCAAATTCTTGGAGATTCCTCTGTAGGACCCCTTCTTCAAGTACAATAAATTATGACCCACGTAGATAAATGACAGCCGTTGTTGGGAGCATATAAAATATATGTAAAGTCAGTCATTACTGGAATTTAAAATTAGAAATGGAGAAAATATCTGAGAGCTATCTAAATAATTATAGCTGTAATATCTTAACGGTGGACAAGTGGAATTTTGACTATGTGTCCTATGGAACTGAAGAGTCTTGTTTGATTAGAAAATTATGTGCCGTTAAGTCTGAACATCAAGTACAGTGTCAAAGAGGAAATGAGACTATTAAATAGATTAATAGAGGTTTCGGGATGCCTGGGTGGCTCAGTTGGTTAAGCATCAGATCATGATCTCATGGTTTGTGAGTCTGAGCCCCGTATCAGGCTCTGTGCTGTCAGCGCAGAGCCTACTTGGGGTTCTCTCTGTCCCCCTCTGTGCCCCTCCTCCCTCTCTAAATAAATAAATAAATAAATGGACTTAAGAAATAGATTAATACGGGTTTTGGTTTTTGGATGGGTTAAATGGGTGTCAGAGGAAGTCATCGAGAGGACACGGGTACCAGTTGACCTTCAGTCTGGACCTGGAGAATCAGAGGCTTTTCATCCTCTCCTATCCTTGGAGTGTACATTCTGCCTATCGTTCCCGTGCTAGGAGCCATTTTCAAGGAAATAGCCTGGAGAGAGCGATGCATGTTGAGGTCATCTGGTCGGTACCTATGACTGACCCTGTTAAAACTTTTGTATAAGCTTTTAAGATTCTGGCGGGCAGGTACAGTTTACGACTTATGGCTCCATGACAAACCTTGCTTAGTAAACCTCCCACCTACCGATCTGGGGGTGTTAGCTCGCCCTCTGGGTATGGGGAACAATTTCACATTTCACCCAGGAAGCTCTCAAGGTTTGAAGCCAACAACGGGGCCAATAGATACTTAAGTTTCACAAAGAGATCAAATACATAGAACGAAACCAGTCATAGGTAGAAATGACAAAGAGACTATCTAGAAAGCCCCCAAATCCAAACTTGGTGACCTGGGTGCACTTTCAGGGAGGCACAGCCGGACAGAGGCTGCAAACAGAATGGCTTAAACCAAGTTCACTGCATCGTACTATAGCTTGAGAAAGAATATGGGGAGGGCATCTCTGAAAGTGAAGTTCAAAAAGACAAAATGACTTAGCTTGTCTCTAGCACGTGGGAGAGAGTGCCTTTTATTCATGAAAATAAATATCTAGCCAATCAGACGGGTTTAGAATTGAAGGCACCTGATGCCATTAAACTTCGGTATCATTCTCCTTGCTAATTCCATGCTGTTTGTCTCCAATCTGACATATCATAGCATAAGAATCTGGTCTCCCATGTAGATCTTACTTCAAAAAGGAACACATTGTTGCCAAATAAAATTATGCAGATGACTGAAAATTATATTTTTCACTAGAAAGGAATTAACGCACTTTCTAGGTTTATACACCAGTCCCTTTTGAGTTTGGCTAGCATTAGTGTGTCCTCTGGAGCCTGCTTACCTCTGTGCAAACTAATGAGACAAGGTTTCTGGCCCTACACAGTGGAACAAGGCACTCCAGGGTATGCTTACTTCATCTTTAGGCAGGTTTTGTTTGAAGCTGAAAATTTAGTAACATAGTAGGAAGTCACTTCAAAGCTCTCCGGGACAGAAGTTTGTGTCAGACGTGTAAAACTGCTCGTTAAGAGCTGCTGGTTGGGGCACATGGGTGGCTCACTTGGTTAAGCGTCTGACCTTCGCTCAGGTCATGACCTTGTGGTTCGTTGAGTTAAGCCCCACACCGGGCTGTCTGCTGTCAACACAGAACCTGCTTTGGATCCTCTATCACACTTTCTCTCTGCCCCTCCCCCACTCTCTCAAAAATAAACATTAGAAAAATAATAATGTAGGTCTTTCTAGGAGTCCATGAACAAATTTCCTATTTTTGTCATTAAAAAGCCCTTAACTGTACAATTTCCACTTGGAACAATTCGTGCCCCTCCCACCCCCCATTATTCCCATTATTTTGTAATTATATATTGATGGTATTTGCTCAATAATATTGAGACATTATCTACTGTCCATGACGCATGTAGGAGGAAAGGCAAGGAAGGTTCACTTCCTTTTCCAAACGTTGTGTGGTTTGTAGTACTTTGTTAATTTTGGACCATCTTCCTGAACACGACTATCCTTACTGAAATCCAGTCAGTTGATTCTCAAAAAGTACTCCTGACATGTCTTTTGAGATGTGACAATGTCTGCGCCCAGGTGAATGATTTCTTTGTCACTATTTCCCAAAATGTGTTCTGGGAAAAGCCACACTGAGAGATATTAATAGGGTGTTACTCAAAATGTTCTGTGGTAAAAATGCTTGAGAAACACCAGGCTAAACAGAGTTAGACAGGTTCCATTACTGTGAGGCTTCTCAGAACAATTTCGTGTTCTATTATTAGCTGTGCTAGGACATGGTTCAAAACCGAAACTTATTTTTGTTCATTATGGTAAACACATCATGATAAAACCTTCATATGAAATACTCCCCAGCACAATCTTGTAAGATAGCGTCAGAGAAGGTAAATCCGTTTCCACTGTATAATCACACACAGTAGGAGAGCAGACATTGTCTTCACTTAAGAACATTTTTTTAAATATTTATTATTGAGACAAGAGAAACAGAGCATGAGTGGGGGAGGGGCAGAGAGAGAGGGAAACACAGAACCTGAAGCAGGCTCCAGGCTCTGAGCTGTCAGCACAGTCCGACCAGACGTGGGGCTCGAACCCACAGACTGTGAGATCATGATCTGAGGCAAAGTTGGAGACTTAACCGACTGAGCCACCCAGGCGCTCCTGTCCTCACTTTAAAATCTATAACAATCAAGTTCAAGTGTTTAGGCAGTCAAGAGCCTGTGGCAAGAAGAGTAAAGAACCCAGGCCAGTATTCTGCAATGGTGAGCGTCCCATTTACCCTTGGTAAGAGGACTTTATTCCTCTTACCGACCCCTTACACCTGGTACCTCCAGACCTCCTTCCGAATTACCTCCTGCGCACTCCCCCTCGACCCCATTCTTCCCGAGCCATGGCTCCTCATAGTTTTGACCTGATGCGTCTCTCCAGTGTCTGGCCACAATTAGATACTAAGGCACATATATTGGTTTTAGTTATTGAACTGTTTTTCATGTCATTTAAAAAAACGTTAATTTCTTTTGAGAGAGAGAGAAAGGAAGAGAATGATTCCCAAGCAGCCCCAGGCTGCCAGTGCAGAGTCCGAGGAGAAGCTCGAACCCCGGAACAGGGAGATCATGACCTGATCTGAAATCAAGTCAGAGGCTTAACCCACCGGGCCACCCAGATGGCTCTGGACTGGTTTTAAAATGGGTAAGTAGACCGTTCTCTCAGATATATAGGAATGGACCCTAAACGTATTCTTAAATTGGGGGTATGGCCATTATTTTCTACACGCCAGGTGGCCTCCAGAATTTATAAAAAGGAAACGGGTCCAAAACTCTGGGGATTCAAGGGGCGAGGGCGGAGGCACCACTTCGGGGACCGGGACCTCGGCTCCGAGGTGGCCCCTCCATGGAGCCTTCCTCCCCGGCCCCCAGCTCCGCAGCGTGCGGGTCCCTCGAGCTGGCGCCGGGGCGACCCAGGCCGCCGGCTGGGAACCGCGTCCACCCCGCCTGCCGCTCCGGGCCGGACAAGCCTCCGAGTCACGCTCTCCAAACCGCCGCCCTCGAGCGGGTAGGGCAGGACCGGAAGTGGCCCCCAGCGGAAGCCCGTCTCCCGAGAGTCGCGTTTCCTCTCTAGGAGTTTGGAGGTTTCCTCACCTCTATGGTCTGGGCTCCGGCGGCGGAGTGGTTGGGAGGAAAGGGGGCGGGGAGCCGGGGGGTAGAGCGCGGCTCTGGGTCTTCAGGACCCTCCACACGCGTCCATCTGGTAGCACTGCTGGCGGAGAGCTGGGGATTGCCCTCCTCCTGATTTACACAAATGGAGATGTAGGCTCACCACGGGCCACCCTGCAATGTCTCAAGTTTTCTAGCCGCTTTTTCTTAAGAGTTCACTTGATTTTTATTTGTAGGATGTATGTGTGTAAGCTCTACGTCCAATATGGGGCTTGAACTCACAACCCCGAGACCGAGAATCGCATGTTCTACTGACTGAGCCAGACCGGCGCCTCTCTAGCTGTTGTTGTTGTTAATTAGTGTCTGCACGCATACTTTTTTTTTTATTATTGTCATGAAGTCTGACTTTAATACAACAACGCAGCTGAAGTGACCGTAAAGAAATTTTTTTAAAAGGTTGTACGTTGGAAGTACCCTTTGAACTTGAACCCCAGGCTGCGGCTGCTTTGGCTGGACCTGTTGCTCACCTCTTCTGGCCCACTCAGCCCTTTGGTCCCCTAAGGCTGCAGGGATGAATGGGCACACCTGCCCTTCCCCTCCCCTCAGGGCCCCAGCTGGCTCCTCTGTTGCTTCAGAGGTAGGTGTTAACCAACTTTTATATACTCTCTCATTTGGATTTTCCGCTCTAAAAAGAGAAGAGGAAAACTATGCAACTATAAATACAGAATCTAGTAAAATTAGAATTGTCTGGGTTTAAATGTAATAGCATCTAACACAGATAAAGGTGTGGCAATATTAGTTCATTCTGGGCAAACAGAATGTAAATAAGCAATCCTGATGAAAAATGGCTTGGCATTCTGTATCAAGAGCCATTTTAATGCGTTTTAGGTTCTGACCAATGAGATACCACCTGCGGAAAATTTGTCCCAAGCAAATAACTCCAGAGAAAGGAACGGATGCCCTCTCGAAGTGCTGCTGCAGATTTTGCTTGCCCCACAACCAGCTTTCTTTTCTTTTCTCTTTTCTTTTTTCTTTTCCTTTCTTTTCTTTTTTCTTTTCTCTTCTCTTCTCTTCTGATTTCTACACTATGATTTTTCTGTGGGAAACCACCGAACTCGCAGTCTGCTTCCGGGGTGCACATGACCCAGGTGTGGTCAATCAGGAGGTCCCAGCGTAGCCCGGGGCAAGATGTCAGGTGAGAAGTGGGCTGCCAGGTCCCCAGCCCTGGTTCTGCCGCTTAATAGGTGCGTGGACTTCAGCTCCCTATTTATCTTCTCTGAGTCTCAACTTACTCATTCGCTGAATGGGGATATTAATAATAGACATCTGTATCTTCCTTTCTCACTGGAAATACCCAAAAGACAGGACCTTATTTACCTTTATATCATAAGTGCTTAAAACAGTTCCCACCCCAGAAATGGTGCTCCGTAAAGGCTTCGTTGGACGAAACTGAATATCCTCTAACACAGAACTGAGAAAGTAGGAACAGTGAATGAAAATGTAATTAATCCTAGATTATAAACAAAAGGGATGTGGAAAAACTACAGGCAGCTAGAAAAGTTTTCTTCCAAAAATGGCCTGATAGTGTCTGGGTGGCTCAGGTCACAATCCCAGGGTCATGGAATCAAGTCCCATGTCAGGCTCTGTGCTGAGCCTGGAGGCTTGGGATTCTTTCCCTCTCTCTCTGCCCCTTCCCCACTTGTGCTCTCTCGCTCTCTCTCAAAAGTAAATAAATAAACATTTAAAAATTGGCCTGATTCTTGAGGATTACAGATTCCATTTTTTTTCTTGGCCAGGGACTTATTCTCACTTAGTGGGCAGATGTGTTCCAGCAATAGACCAGTACCTAAGGCAGACTTGGTGAATTATTGCTTCCTTTTCCTGATTTAGAACTCAGCTCATCCCTTGGGAATTGGCAGGAAAAATGACCATTGCCTTCTGAGAGCTCAAACCCACCCCCAGGACATCAGATCCTGCCCTGCAAAGCCCATATTCGTGTGCAAAATTCACACATACAACGTAAAGTGGAGATGGAGCTGAAATGGGGGAAGGTTTCTTTAGGTGCAGGGAGAGGATGGATCAGCCCAGCCAGGAAACCCTGCTAGTGGGTGAACCCTAACCTCTGATAGGGACCCTGGGTGACTGACAGTCTGAGACTCAAAATTTCTTAGAGTTGGAAGAGATGGACAGCTTTATATAGTTTACCACTAAGTGTAGTGCAGATCTCACCTTCAGCATCTTAGACCATGGCCGCTTAAGCTGTGAACACTCCCATGACCCCCAGTTCCCTGGTCCAGGAGATAACTTATTTAGTTTATGGGACACTTCTAGTAGCTGGAAAGTTTCCCCACTCCGTCCTCATGTTGCTGTGAACTGACTTCTGTGTACGGGAGCTGAAATATACATGAAGACCGAGTCTGGGGATCAACAGCGATGATAGTTTTACTGCTTTGCCAAGCAAAGGAGGCTATAAACAGTCTAATGCTTTCAAAACTGCAGATTCCTCCCTCCCAGTTCTCCCCCCACGCTCCTGCCAGAGGGGGAAAGACTGAGAAGTTTTATAGGAGAACATAGAATCTTGGCGGTTTTGCTAAGAATCCCAGTATGTGCTGCCAGCCGCTTTGGTCATGTCTTCAGGGTGGTCTCATGATGACCTTGGCACCACCATCCAAGTGTCCTTACTAAGTATAGATTGAGGTCGGTGGAATGTCCATATTGACGCCGAATTCTTGGAACAAACAATTCTACAGAAAAAACACAAGCAAAGGGGTGCGGGATCCTTTCAGAACCAGGAAGAGAAAAACGTGTTCAGTTTCAAGGCAAGCCTTGCTGAAGCATTAGTGTGTCTCTTTTGATTTCCATCCCTCTCTATGTTTCTATAGTGGTTTCACTAGTCGCTCTTTAGGTAACTATGTCCCAATCCAGGTTTTGCTAATCCTTAGCAACCTTTGGGGCTACACCACGAATCGAACAGAGAAGGGCTCTGCCAACGCCCATCTAGCATCTCTGGGGTCACTAATGTCACGTTAGTAGGAGCATTTATACCACAGGCCCCAGCAATGGCACATATCAGATCTACCTCCTGCCCAAAGCAAAATAAAACCCACCTCCGGGGCGCCCGGGTGGCTCAGTTGGTTGAGTGTCCGACTTCAGCTCAGGTCATGATCTCATGGTTTGTGGGTTTGAGCCCCTTTGCTGACAGCTCAGAGCCTGGAGCCTGCTTCGGATTCTGTGTCTCTTTCTCTCTCTGCCCCTCCTCTGCTCACTCTCAAAAATAAATAAAATGTAAACAACAACAACAACAAAAAAATAAAACCCAACTCCAGAAACGGCTACTTACAAGCCCCTGGCTGCCCTTATCCTTGGTGAAATTCATTGGTGAGGAGGGGACGTAGGATATATACCAATTATCTACAATCCCGAGTTGCGAGTGGCAAGCGTGAATACAGGCTCAGTGTGGAAGAGGGGGGAAGAGGGAACATAGTGCATAGTGCCCTCAGAGAGTGCAACTTGGTCTGGGTTCTGCAGCGGGGGCAACAGAGAGCATTTCTTTTGCCAAATATGTGTATGTGAGGGGATTATCAGCAAAACAACTGGCAAGAAAAGACATAAAGATGAAGAAATCCACCATGTGCTGGAGAGAAAGCAAATCTCGGGCCTGGCTGGAAAAGGACCCTCATGGGGCGCCTGAGTGTCCGACTTCGGCTCAGGTCATGATCTCACCATCTGAGAGTTCGAGCCCCGTGTCGGACTCTGTGCTGACAGCTCAGAGCCTGGAACCTGCTTCAGATTCTGTGTCTCCCTCTCTCTCTGCCCCTCCCCTGCTCATGCTCTGTCTCTCAAAAAATAAATAAACATTAAAAAAATTAAAACACAACACCAAATCTGTGTCTGTAAAGTGGCCTGAGGTCTGAACCCAGAAGGACTGGCTACCAAAGATAAACAGAGGAAGGGAAGCAGAATTGGCTTTTCCAAGGTTCAGGTGATGTATCCAGACATCTCTCTGTCTCTATCTCTCTTTCTTTCTAACTAGGGAGATAAACAAAGAGAGAGAAAGCATTATTAGATCTACACATGGAAGCAGAGACATGAGCAAGGTCGAAGTAGGTCTTCAAATGCAACCTCTGAAAAAAGTGTAAGTTATAGACGTTAAAAAAATATTCTTGCAGCAGTTAATGTTTTTATTTCCTTTGCATCTCCTTTATAGGTCTTCTTTTTATGCCCTTTCTGACATGGCCATTCCTGGAGAAACCAAGGGAAAAGAAGAAGAGGCAAGGACTTCCAGAAAATCCCTTGTTTTGGAAAGCCTTAAGAAAGACCTTTGCTCTAGGCGCCTGGGTGGCTCAGTCTGCTAAGCATTGGACTTCGGCTCAGGTCATGATCTCACAGCTCATGAGTTTGAGCCCTAAGTTGGGCTCTGTGCTGACAGCTGGGGGCCTGGAACCTGCTTCAGATTCTGCATTCTGCGTCTCCCTCTCTCTGCCCCTCCCCTGCGCGCGCGCACGCGCCCACGCTCTCTCTCTCTCTCTCTCAAAAGTAAATAATGATTAAAAAAATAAAAAGGGAAAAAAGACCTTTGCTCCCTGCTGCCCTCTGGGCTCTTCACAAAAGGCAGTGATGGCTGCTAGAAGCAGGAAGTCAGGCTGGGGACCGCACACAGGCAGGGGACAGAGTCTAGGTGTCAGTAGAGGACCCCAAGCAGGAAGTCAGGTTGGGGACCCCACACAGGCACGGGACAGAGTCTGGGTGTCAGTAGAGACCCCAAGCGGACTGTGCATTCATTTTTAGCACCTCATGGGATGGGCATGGCATGTCTGACAAAAGAAGGGGGGAGGGGCGCCTGGGGGGCTCAGTCCGTTAAGCTCTGACTCATGATTTTGGCTCAGCTCATAATCTCTGATGATCTCAAGATTTGCGACATGGAGCTGAGTGGAGGCTGCTTGGGATTCTCTCTCTCTCTCTCTTTCTCTCTGCCCCTCCCCCACATGCTCTCTTTCAAAATAAATACACTTAAAAAAAAAAAAGAAAGGGACTTCAGTGATGCTAATACAGACTAATACACCTGGGGTGCCCCAAGCGGTACATTTTCCTGGGGTCTCTTCTCCTAAGGTGAGTCTTTCTTAAGTGTCCCCTCCCCACTGCGCCCCATCCCTCTTGTGGCAGGAATGGGCAGGTATGTAGACAGATGGCTGCACTCAGCCCTTTCCAATGTCTGACACGTAGAACCCCATTTTCCGGGCAGCTGGTTTAAGTTCAGAGGGGTCACGTTTCAGGAAACAGTAAATTGCACTCTTCTGCTTTTAGGCAGATGGAGCCTTTTAGCTTTTTAGTCTACTTAGAACACTAACCTCATATGATTTTAATAGGAGAGGACTTTTGAGTTCGTCAAGTCTGATACTTTTTATTAATAATAAGAAACTAGTGAATCCAAGAGATTAGGTGACTTGGTCAGAGATTAGGTGATTTGATCTGACTAATGCCTAGTGACAGCCAAGGGACCAGTGGTTGCCTAGGAACCAGCAGGGGGAGGGAGCACGAAGGAAACTTCTGGGGGTTATGGAAATGTTCTCTACCTTGTTCATGGGTGTAGTTCCACATTGGATATATGTATTCATACATCAAAATGTATCAAACGGTACACTTTAAATGCGGCGCTTTTTGGTGGATGTCAATTACACCTCAATAAAGCTGTTTTTAAAAAGTCACACATCCTGTGAGCTGCAGAACAGGGCCCAGAACACACATCTTGAGGGCTTCACACCTCCCCTGAGCCCCAGCGCTGGCTTAAAACCAAAGCCTCCTTCGACTTGTGAAAGATGCCTTTTCTCATAATGTTATTTTTAAAGACTCCAAGGTTCCACGTCGTCTATGATGTAAAATGATACCACCCTTCACCACAACACAGCCGGTGTCATTCAACAGTTCCAGTGTGGCCCGGTCCATAGATAGACAGCGACATGCCCCGCAGAGTTGGGAGGAGGATGGGGACAGAGTGAGACCTGATTTAGTTCTGTTCACCTACGATTATCTCCGGTGGAGCCTGTGGAAGGTAAAGACCTCTGGGATGCATGCAAGCAATTTAATTAAGGACAAAAAAAGATAAGGATGGGGTTTTCCTAGGACCGTACTTTGTGATGTAGTTGATGGCCCATAATGGGCCAAGATAATTTCTGAGCAATCCCTGGTTGAGGAAGAGACAGGAACCTTCTAGAAAATTTTCAAATTCTCTTTTTCTTCTGCTTTCCCAGCCAGGGCCACCAGGTGTGGCCAGCTTCCTGAGGTCTAAAATAGCTTCTTTGTGGAGAAGGAGACAGTAGGTGAGAAGGGGGTGGGTGCCTCACCCATATTTCCCTGTATTACTGAACCACAGCTGCCCGGTGGGTGCATGGAGAGATCTGTCCAGCTGTCCTGCTGTGCTCCTGTGGGGAGAGGGGACATAAGGCCCTCTGGCTCCTCTACCAGAATAGATTTTCATGACTATTGCCTCTCTAGCCCGTGCTAGGAAGAAACATTCATGCATCCAACGTGCTTCTTCTCTCTGTGATTTGCTAGAATTGCAAAGGTAACACACTCAGTAACAGATTCAAACAAGACAGAATTCTATGCAATGCGAAGAAGGGATAGGACACAGCAGCCGCCCAGGACGTCAGATCCCTTCAACCGGATTCCTGTCCAAGTCAGGGAGAGGTCTGTGCAGACACGGGAGGTGCTGTGACTGAGCCGTTCGAAACGCGGGGGGACACAGGATCAACTCTGAGAAGGAGCCTCTGGGCTCTGCTCGATCGAAGCCTTTTAAGCCACCGTGCTCCTAATTCATGGCTCACCGTCCATCTCTGGCTCCTTCACCTCCCTCTGTGCTCCCGGAGGCCGACCCTGACAGGCGACATCACCCAGGCTCCACGGCCCTCTGGCTTCTGGTCAGAGCTGAGCAGTGGGAGACACCAAAGGAGAGCGAGTCAGAGGATTTATCCCCCTGGTGTCCTATCTAGCAATGGCTCTGTCCCTCCATGGGAACAGCCCTGCCAGGTGGCCTCTCCACCCTGGTCCCCCGGCCCTTTATGTCTGTATAACAGCAGTGGTTTCCACGGTCGCCTTTCTCTGGGCGCTTTGACATCCCTTAGAAATTCCTGTAGCCCAGCCCCACCTCTAAGAAGCCCTTTCACCAAGTCTCTCTGCCTGGAAGTAGTTTGATGCATCCATCATGCGGGAAGGAACTGTTTCAGATTCTGTCTCCCCTCCAGGGTCTCCCCTCCAGGGTGTCCTTCTAAAGTTTTATCACCTCGGGGAACCTGGGTGGCTCAGTGGGTTAAGCGTCCAGCTTCGGCTCAGGTCATGATCTTACAGTTTGTGGGTTCAAGTCCTGTGTCAGGCTCTGTGCTGACAGCTCAGAGCCTGGGGCCTGCTTCACATTCTGTGTCTCCCTCTCTCTCCGCCCTTCCCCTGCTCATGCTGTCTCTCTCTCAAAAATAAATAAAACATTAAAAAAAATTTCAAGTTTTACTTCCTCAGCACCGAGCACAGTTGACCAAACTAAACTGTGGAGTCGACCAGGGACATTTGACTTTAGACCTGGGTCTTAAAGGACACATCACTGTGTCTGGATGAGGTTTATCCGACAGGGGACAAGGTTCAGGCCCAGGTGGATCTCACTCGATAGTATCCAGGGCAACGTGACCCCAATTTAGAGTCTAAAGGACACCCTTTTGTTGATGGCGAGGAGGACACTGATGACAGTTAGGGCAGTGGAATGACTGGTCGCTTACCTGACTGAGTCACAGGAGGAGTTCATGCTTGTCCCACGTCCCTCTGCCATGTTGCAAGATAATATCTTCTTCTAGGGGGTGGGGGTTGGTCCTTTTATTTTGAGGTACAGTTTACAGACAACATCCTGCTGCAATTTTAAGAGCACTGTTGGATGAGTCTTGACAAACTTATTTCCCTGTGTAACCACCCTTCCTATCAAGATACAGACATTTCTATCACCCTAGGAAGTTCCCTGCCACAACTCTGCATTTAATCCTGAGCCAAACTCTCTAGCTCCCCCCACGACCACCAAAGCCAACCATTGGCCGATTTCTGCCCGCCTTCCTCTTCCCATCTCCTGTGACCTCACATCCGGTGAATTCCTTGCCACTTCCCTCTAACTATGCTGATCTTTGCCTCTGTGCTTGTCTTTCCCTGTTGTCTGATGCACCTGCAGGATTCCTCTCTAATCCTGGTTCACTCGGGGCGCCTGGGTGGCTCGTCGGTTAAGCATCCGACCCTTGATATCGGTTCAGGTCATGATCTCGCAGTTTGTGAGTTTGGGCTCCATGTTGGAGTCTGTGCTGGTAGTGCAGAGCCTGCTTGGGATTCTCTCTCTCTCTCTCTCTCTCTCTCTCTCTCTCTGCTCCTCCCCTGCTTGCTTTCTCTCTCTATCAAAAAAAAAAAAAAGAAAGGAACTTAAAAAAATAAAAATTTAAAAAAAAAAACCCTAGTTAACGCCCCATTTTCCTTTAAGACTCCTCCTCCAGGAAGTCTCCCTGAATGTCTCTTCCACTCCGGCTGGATAAGGTGCCCTTCTACAGAGTCTGTGTGGCACTAACTGCATCTTCATTATGTACACGTTCTGTTTATAACACATTTTTGGTCAAGTATTCTTCTCCCCCGTTAACCTTTTATCTCCTTGAGACAGGGACTGGGTCCCACTGCGCTCGAATTCCCGACTCTAACGCCATGCCAAGCATGCAATAGTTTGCTGTTTAAATGAATAGGTGAATTACATCAATTCTATTTTTCAGGACACTGTCACTAAACTCTTGACACCACACTATGTGTTAAGCCCCTTTGGTTGCAAGAAACAGAGACTTGAGGTGCCCGGTTGGCTCAGTTAGTAGAGTATGTGACTCTTGATCTTGGGGTTCTGAGTTGAGCCCCACCTTGGGTATAGAGATTACTTAATAAAATCTTTTTTTAAAAACTTATTTCATTTCATTTATTTTTTTAAATAGTTTATTGTCAAATTGGTTTCCATACAACACCCAGTGCTCTTCCCCACAAGTGCCCTCCTCCATCACCACCACCTCTTTTCCCCCCTCCCCCTTTCCCTTCAACCCTCAGTTTGTTTTCAGTATTCAGTAGTCTCTCAAGTTTTGCGTCCTTCTCTCTCCCCAACTCTCTTTCCCTCTTCCCCTTCTCTAAAAACTTATTTTATTTTTTGAGAGAGAGAGAGAGTGTGCACAGGGGAAAGGGGCAGAGGGAGAGGGAGAGAGAGAGAAAGAGAGAGAGATGGGACCTTAAGCAGGCACCACACTCAGGGCACAGCCTGAAGTGGGGCTTGATCCCGTGCCCCTGGGATCGTGACCTGAGCTGAAATCAAGATTCTGATGCGAAACCACCTGAGTCACTCAGGCGCCTCTAAAATAAAATCTCAAAAAAAAAAAAAAAGAAGAAGAAGAAGCAAGGACTCAATATATGGGAGAGGATTTGGGAAGATACACGTGGAAGGTAGGGGGCAGCTAAGCCCGGAGCCCAGGCAGAGTGAAGAGGCTTCGCTGTCGGCCTCAATCCGCCCCCCCCCCCCCCCCCCCCCCCCCCGCCGTGTGCTTGGCCCATTGAGTTTCTTTCCTTCTCTTTTCCAATGACCTTCCTCCACTCACCTTTCATTTCTGTTTCCTGGTAACTTCACCTTGCCCTTGGCCTCAGCTGCCTCTGGCCCTGGCTTTGCCTCTGTCTGCCTCGCGTGGACATGTGGGAAGGTACTAACCTAAGAAGCCCATCTCAGCTTTTCAGGCATTCTGGGGTCTCTGCCATCCTCTTACTTGTTTTTTCCTCTTTTTGCTCTTGAATAATATAAGTTTTCTCATCCTTGACCGTAGGAAAACTGCTTTTCTCCTTTCTGCTTAGGGTGTATAGAATTAAGGAACGTTGAAGCTAGAGGGACCCTCATATGCACCTGGGTTTGGTTGGTTAAACTTCTGACTTAATTGCCTGCTTGGGATTCTCTCGCCCTCTCTTTTTGCCCCTTGCCTGCTCTCTCTCTCTCCCACAAAATAAATAAATAAACTTTAAAAACAGGTCATATTCGGATATGGAGACTCCAGCACTTACCCTGGGTCCCTGTTCACACCAGGAACAAACATCCTAGTGGCCCAATCTACTTAGTAGGATCTCTGGTCTTCGGCCTGGACAGACACCGGTTGGGTCCTGGATTCTCTAAAGCAAAAGCAAGTGGTGGACCACTCTCCGAGGAGACCAGCCACGAACCCCTTGAAATTGTCTGCAGACTTCAGTCCGTGTTGGGTGGACGTGTGTGCAGTGTGCATGCATGTGCTCATGAATATGGTTCCGGAGAGAATGTCCGTAGCTTTCATCCCACCGGTATGACCAAAGATACGGATAGAAACCACTGCCTTAAAGGGACATCGATTGACCTGCCTGCCTGAGCCAAGCCCCTTATTGTTCTCTTCCAACTGGGACGTTTTACCTGCCACAATCCACCGCCGTCCGGCTGATATGAAAATAAGACGCTTTATAGGCTTGAAGAGACTTGCCGATTATGCAGGAGGGTCATTTTTCATTTTCTAGATTTGAAAACACGGAGGACCAGAGAAGGAGATGTTAACATGCTTAGATCAGGCAGCTGGCCCAGGAGCGACGCCAACTTTCCTGTTTCTCTCTGCGCTTCCTCCCTTCTTCCTTTTATTAACCGCCACCTTACCAATCCGCTTAGGAACTGTTTTCCTAAACACTGCCGAACATATGCTGAGGGCCAAACACTGTGTTACACATTTCCCCATCACGTGATAGTGCAACCATCTGTTGGATATGACTCTCCGATTTCTCATTTTTACTTTGCAGGTAAGGAAATCCAGGCTTAGAGTTTAAGAAACTTGCCCAACGTCGCTCTGGCTGGCGGCAAAACCGGGATGCGAAAGACCATTTAGTCCAGCGCGCTCAGGAGTGAGGCTTTGTCTCATTTCTGCACAATAACTACTTCTGCACAATAACTCACTTCTGCCCCAGGTGGAAAGGCGCGCTCTCTGCGACAGATCCTCCCCGGGCGGGTCCCGTCCACGCAGCTCTCACCTGAGACCCCGCGTGGGCCCGCCGGGGCCCGACGCCGCCCCCTGGCGGCAGGTGGGCGCCAGCGCGGCGCATGCTAATGAGCCCGCGGCGCGGCGCGCTGATTGGACGGCGCGGGTCCCCGCGGCTTTCCCGGGGCGGGAGCCGAGGCCGAGGAAAGGGGCGCCGCCCGCAGCCACCGCCCCCAGCCCGCGCTCCGAGCCGCGCTCCTCCCCCGGGACCCCGCGGCGGGTGCGGGGCGAGCGCGGGCGCCTGTGCCGGGGCTGTCCCCGCTGTGGTCCGCTGGTGCTCCGGTTCGGAATCCAGCCGGGGTCCGCGATGACGATCCGACATCAAGGCCAACAGTACAGGCCGAGGATGGCATTTCTCCAGAAGGTGAGCGTGGTCCGGGGCCCTGGGCCCTGCGGGGGTGCGCGGGGTCCCAACTCTGGGAAGTGAGCGCGGGGCTGCTGGGGAGGCTCGGAGCGTGTGGCCGGTAGGGGAGGGCATCCCTGTGGTCCGTTAGTGCTGCTTGATGGATATTAAATGACTTATTCGCTCTGTGTGTGTGTGTGTTTGTGTGTGTGTGTGTGTCAGCGTGTGTTTGAAAGACTGTAATGATTATGATTAGGTTTTCAGGTAACCTGTCTGTAGCGGAGAATCCGAAGCCAGGGACGATGGTCCGTGGCAGGCTAGCCAACAACCTGTTACTCTGGAGAGAAGGGCGCCAGAAGGCAGTCCAGCCGAGGCTGTGCCAGATTTGAGACAGAATCCAGATGTTGTCCTGAGGTTCCCAGATGTTGCATTAACATTTGTGCCATTTTTTTTCGGATCCCAAATTGCAGTATTTTAAAGAGTGTGGGTGTTGAGTGTGTACACACCGACCACAAAACTGGTGTGATTTGTCAGGTAAAGGGACCCACTCCCAGCGCCCGTAGGTTCCTCTTCCAAGTATGTGTATTTGTGCATCTTCCGTCTGTCTGCTTGCGGCAGAAGTCGAAACCTTTTCCCTTCCTCTGCAAAGGCTTTCTCAGACCAAGTGGCCAGGCACAGGGGATCCGTCCTGTGGAGACTTGGGACGTGGCATGGACCTTGTGGGGTGATGTGTTGGGGTCGAACTGGCCCATTTTGTTCTTGGCGTTTGAGATCACCAGTGTCAGAAGAGACGGACGGAGGATGAGGTCCCGGTCACTGGCCCACCCTTCATCCGCTCTACAGCCATTGTTCACAGTGCTTGCACGCCTTCTTAGGCTTATCTTGTTGAGTAGAATTAGCTGAATGCTTTGTGACAATAAGAACTCTGCCTTGAGCCTTTGGAACTCAGCAGATGGGTGTAGTCAGGGACCAACTGTCCTGATCTGACCAGGACTTTCAAGGCTAAACCCTGGATGGTCCGGGCACAGCTGGTCACGCGTGGTCCACCTGCTTCCGGAAGTGTGTGCATATCCCAGGAATTGGAGGTGTGAGGATCATCTGTGAAACAGAGAGGTGGAGAGTTGTCTCTCTGAGAAAGAATCCTTAGAGCCTATAGCACAGACCAGTTTCTTAAAGTGTCAGAAACCCCTAAGCCTGGTATCTGAAAGCCATAAATCATCTTCCAGGATTTTCCCAGGACTGCCTTCTTCTTCCAGAGAGTAGTTGTCCAGAGACGTTCTGTCTTCTGAATCTCGGACACTCTTTTCCATCATGACTGTTACCTGGTAGATTTTCCTCTTTAGCTGGCCTTCCCGCTGGTGTCTTGGTTTTCAGTGCCCTGTCCACCCCGACCCCCAGCCTGTCTACCTCCAGACTATGCTTCATGAACACACTGATTTTCTTTCCTAAATCAACACTGATCTCCTCAGCCCAAAAACCTCCGCTGGCTTCCCCTGTATACAAGATAAAGTCCAATCTGCTCAGCCCGGCCCCTGGGGACCCTGCTCTGACCCTCCTCTCTCTACCTCCAGGCGCCTTCTGCCTTCCGCACCTGCCCTCCAGGGAAACAAGCAAAGTGGCCACAGTCCTCAGTGGGGTCTCACCTCTGTGACCTCCCTACCTTTCCAGGAACCCCGTGCCCTTTCAGACAGCAGGCTCCTCCGCTGGGACAGCCCTTTCTCCCCTTCTCACCGGCCAACTGTCCATCCCTCCTCCGTGAAGGTCCATCCCTGCCCCCCTGGAGCAGAGCGACTTCTTTCTCTGTCCCACAGACTCCGCCCATGCCTCCAGTACTGCTCTTTCCCTTGGCCTCATGGAAGGGACTCTGTGTGTCTGCGTGTCCTGAGGTCCTCAGTCAGGTCACAGAGCTCCTTAGGGCCAGTTTTGAGAGCCCTGCGGGGGGTCCTCAACGATGGGCCAGCTGAACGAGATGCCCAGCCAATGGGAGAAAGACCCAGACCATAAGAATGTGGACATGGGTGTAGTGTCATTCACCACTCAGTGAATATTCAGTGAGATATCCAATGAATATTTATGAAGGACAGCATGTCCCCATAGAGGGGGCTTACATGCATGATCCCATCCAGTCCGCAACACAGATGTTGTTGTCACCTTTTGCCGAGAAGGAACTGATGGTCAGAGAGGTGCCTTGCCATTTGGTGGAGGAACCAGGAAAAATATGTGATACGAGCTGTGAGCTTGGGGCAGAGTGGAGGCTGTGGGGAGGTCTGACCTAAGTCCTGGGGGATGTGGAACTGAGAACCAGAGGATAAATGGGAGTTCTAGAAAGAGAGAAAGACAAGGAAAGGTGTTCCAGGCAGAGGGAACAGCATGTGCTAAGTGTGCGTGTGTGACGTACAGGGGACTGCTTCCCGTGGCTGCGACACCCGTGGGCTCCTGCTCTATGTTGGCTTGTCCCCTCTGTGATGGCCAGAGCCCCATCCCAGAGAGTCCCAGTTGCTCCGGTCTGTGGGATCCGCCATGGGATTGACTCTTGCTGCCATGTGGGAAGCCTGCTGTGAGATGCTGTGCTTTCTGGTGTGGCCTCTGGCACTGGCTTTGCTTGCGAAGGGAGTGAAGAAACAGAAATAGGAGGAGGTGTGGGTGGAGCATGGGGTCTTTTGCCCGTATCATTCTTTCCTTCAACACACACACATAATCGTGCCCTTAGGTGCGAGGCCCTGGGCCAGATTCCCAGGACACCATGGGGATTAAGACTGGGCCCCTTCCTCCCAGAGCTTAGAGTCTCACAGAGAAAGCCAGATGCATAAATAAGGAGAGAAGCGTTCTCAAGGGCGTGGTAGACTTTGTCAGAGATGCGTGTCTATATCTCTCTACCGGGAGAGAGGCACGTGTGTATGTATGTATCCGACCCAGTGTGAGGGATTCAGTTCTGCCCGGGGCGAGGGGGATCAGGACATGTGTCATGAAGGAGGTTGTAGCTGAGTTGAGGTACAGGAAGTTAGTTTTCTTTGCCAGGAGGATGGGGAGGTGAGTGACTTTTTAGGCGGACACAAGCACAGATGTGCGGAGTCGGATGCTGGCGTGGGAGAGGCACCCGGGACGGGAGGATGTCGGCCGATGTGAAGGCTGAGAGGTCAGGAGGGCCCCGAACTGGGGGGTTTGTACTTGGCTTGAGGAGTTTGATGCTTTCTCCACCCAGTGGGAAGCTGCTTGCTGTTTTAAAATCATTCGGTTTATATCTAGAACGGCGTTTCTGATCTGAGGGTCTGAGTGCTTCTCTACTCTGGTTGCACGTAAAATATATTGATATCGGGGCACCAGGATGGCTCCGTCGGTTAAGCGTCGACTCTTGATTTTAGTTCAGGTCATGATTTTGCGGTTTGTGGGTTCGAGCCCCACGCCAGGGTCTGCGCTGAGTGCTCAGAGCCTGCTTGGGGTTCTCCCTCTCGTCTCTCTGTCCCTCCCTTGCTCGCTCTCTCTTTCTATAAATAAATAAATATATAGTGATATCAAGTCACTGTCCTTAGAGTTTCTGATTTACTTTTACACGTCATTCGGTAATTAAGTGCAGTGGAGTGCAAGCACGGGTGTTTTTTTTAAAAAAACAACACTTCCAGGTGATTTGACTGGACAGCTGAGGTGAAAGACCTTGGGGCCTTTGGCCACCTCTGGAGACATTTTGGGTCGTCCCCTCTGGAAAAGAGGGTGCTCCTGGAATCCAGTGTGTGAAGGCAGGCGGCTGCCAGCCGTTCGTCAGTGCACAGGACAGCTGGCCCCCCAACAAGAATGGTGTGGCCCTGCCTGTCCATGGCGCTGCGGCTGGGGACCCCGGGCTGGGGGACATGCTCACTGGAGGCCGGACACGCGCCAGTTAGAAGGCAGATGCCAGGTAGGCAGAGCCTGACAGTCAGTCCTGAAGGGGGATCCGATGGTCCCACGGGGCAGGCTGTCGTGGGCAGGTAAGGCACATCTCAGAAACAAAAGCTGAATCAAGGGATGATCCGGCCATCTAGAATGCTCCCTGGGATTTTTTTTTTTAATGTTTATTTATGTTTAAGAAAGACAGAGAGACAGAGTGTGAGCAAGGGAGGGGCAGAGAGAGAGGGAGACACAGAACTGGAAGCAGGTTCCAGGCTTTGAGCCGCCAGCACAGAGCCCAACGCGGGGCTTGAACTCCTGAACCTGGAGATCATGACCTGAGCTGAAATTAAAGAGTCTGAGGTTCGGCCAACTGAGCCACCTGGGCGCTGGGCCTCCGGGGCGTTAAATTAAAGAGTCTGAGGTTCGGCCAACTGAGCCACCTGGGCGCTGGGCCTCCGGGGCGTTGACCAGGGTGGGCAGAGCAGGATTTGAGTACCGATGATGCTTGTGAGGGCGGCGGGCCGCCGGGGTGAGAGACGGGGGGTCCTCAGGCCTCTGTGAGGCCAGGCTCAGTGGCAAAATGACCTCGTGGTTCTGGGGCACTTTGCCCGTCTCCGCACAGAAAAGGACTGATGATTATCATCCCCCCTGGGAGCCTTCTCCAGCTTAACGGAAAATTCCAGCCCTGGAGATCTTGCACGGTGAGTGACGGCTCCTTAGTGCGGGGAGTGGCGTGGGTGTCAAAGCCCCCCCGTGATGTCGGGGTTCCCTGGGATGCCTGCTGTCACTCTGCGGCACTTCGGCTTCTATGAGAAGGAGCGTGGGACCCCCGCCCCCACCCCTGTCCCCCAGTGCCGGGTCACAGGGTGGGGGTGCCATGTGGCCTGGACCGTGCCTGGGAGCTCGATTTGGCGGCATCTGGTTGGGAGTCGGCCTTGACATTTGCAGGTGGGGAAGGCCGGCCTCTGCCTCAGCCTCAGCCCCGAGGGACGCCCACGGGACGCCAGGGGGAGGTGTGACAGTTGGCAGCCTTGGGAGCTGGAAGGCAAGGGCTTCTCGCCGGCTCCCTGGAGAGCCTGGAGACGCCTGGGACTCTCTCTCCTCTGCGACGGGCAAAGGGCTTTTCCTCCTGGGGCTCTGTGGCCACAGAACTTTCTTTCCTCGCAGCTCTGGGGGCTAGAAATCCCAGAACAGGGCTGCACAAGGGTGGTTTTCCTCCGAGGCCTCTCTCCTTGGCTTGCCGACGGCCACCCTCTCTCCGTGTCCTCACGGGGTCTTCCCTCTGTACGAATCTGTGTCCTCATCTCCTCCTCTTCTTCTTCATTAAAAATATTCATTTTTGAGGTGGGGAGGGATGGAGAGAGGGAGACAGAGCACCTGAAGCGGGCTCTGTGCGGACAGCTGACATGGGGCTCGAACTCATGAACCGCGAGGTCATGACCTGTACCGAAGTCAGACACTTTGCCGACTGAGCCCCCCAGGCGCCCCTAACTTCCTCTTCTAAGGACACGGTGCTCTGGGATTAGGGCCCACCTACCCACCTCATTTTGCCTTACTTACCCTGTCCCCCAATGCACTCCATTCTGAAGGACTCGGAGATGGGGCTTCAACGTACACATTTGGGGGGACACAAATCAGCCCACAACAGTCTTCCAAGAGTTTCCTTGGGGGACTGGGGAGACCCCTCGGAGGCATTTACACGAGGAAAATTCTGAGGCAAACTGAGTGGAATTCCGTGGGCCAAACTCCCCCAGAATCTTCTCGAGGTTCACGAGATGCGCCCTCCTCCCCCAGCCCTTCTTCTCTGTGAAGGGTGACAGACCTGCCTGAAAGAAATGTGACTCCCTGCATTGTGTTTTTAAAATAACTCTCATTATTCCTCCTCTGAAGACTATTTTCAAACTCTTTATAACTAGTCTTTTTTTTTTTTTTTAATGTGAAGAGAAGGAATTCAATCTGCTGACTTTCTATCAGATTTCTAACTCATACGGCAATTTCTGTTTCTTCTCCAATAGCTTGGCCCCCTGTTCCTATGAAACACTGTGGTCTCATCCAGGCAGGGTTTTTTAAAATTATTTATTTATTTTTTAATGTTTTTATTTATTTTTGAGAGAGAGAGAGAGCGCACGAGCAGGGGATGGACAGAGAGAGAGAGAGAGGGAGACACAGGATCTGAAGCAGGCTCCAGGCTCTGAGCTAGCTGTCAGCACAGAGCCTGACACGGGGCTTGAACCCACGGACGGTGAGATCATGACCTGGACCAAAGTCGGAAGCTTAACCAACTGAGCCACTCAGGCACCCCCAAGTAGCTTTTTTAAAAAAGTGTACTTATTTTCATGGGCACCTAGATGACTCAGTTGGTTGAGTCGGACTCTTGGTTTCAGCTGAGGTTATGATCTCAGGGTTCGTGGGACCGGGCCCCGTGTTGATGAGCTCGGAGCCGGCTTGGGATTCTCTCTCTTCCTCTTTCTCTCTGCCCCTACCTGCCCCTCAGGGTAAATAAATAAACTTACAAAAAGTTTGTTTATTTTGAGAGAGAGTGTGTATGTGCCCACACATGAGTGAGAGAGGAGGAGAGAGAGAATCGCAATGTGTTAATAATGTAGACGTGGGCTTCAGCCCAGGAACCGTGAGATCAGGACCCGAGCTTAACCAACTGAGCCACCCAGCCGCCCCGTCTAAGCATTTTTTTGAATAAATATGGGATTTCATCTGGCAGCTAATGTGAGAGAGGGGAGGCCTGAGCCCGCACACCAGAAAATCAGGCATTTCCTGTACTGACATATAAATCTGAGGTTCACGGTTGGTCGAGAACTGCAGGAGTGAGCCCCGCAGCCCACGGCTCCTGGGTCCCCCGTGTCCAGAAGAGGCGGCCTCCTCTTGGCCCCTCCTGCCACCTGCTGGGCTCGCCCCTTTGCCCCCTCACTACTGCAGGCTCTAGGCTGACCCAGTGGCCAAGGCGCTGCCGGAGCCTGACGCTGCCAAAGGCCAAGCATGGCAGCTCTGACTGGAGCAGAAATGGATAGTTTTTGTTCCAGAACAGTCTGTGAGCCGAGGCAGTGTCTGGGCAGATAGACCCCACACTCAGTCCTGCTCCCTCGCGTGACCCTTCACCTCCAGTGCAGCTGGTCAGTCTCTGTCTATGGCTGTCTCTTTAAAATTTTTATTTTATTGTGAGAATGCCTGGGTGGCTCAGTTGGCTAAGCAACCAACTCTTGGTTTCGGCTTAGGTCATGATCTCACAGTTGGTGAGTTCGAGCCCTGCGTTGGGCTCCGTGCTGACAGCACGGATGGAGCCTACTTGGGATTCTCTCTCTCTCTCTCTCTCTCTCTCTTTCTCTCCTTTCCCCCCACTAGATAAATAAGTAAACTAAAAAAATAAAGTTTTTACTGTATTGTGGTAAGAACACTTACGGTGAGTATCTACCCCCCTTAAAAATTGAATCGTACCATGTTGTTGACAACCGTCTGTCGTCCATAGACGCGATATTGTGGAGCACAGCTCCAGAGCGTGTTCACCTTGCTTGACTGAAACTTGGAACTTGTCCTTGACAGCTCAACTCCCATTTCCCTGCCCCCCGCCCCTGGCACCACCATTCCGCTCTTTGATTCTGTGAACTTGCCTGTTGGGTACCCCGCGTAAGTGGGATCGCGTCTTTCTGTGACTGGCTTACTTCACTTAGCCAAATGTCGTCCGGGTGCATTCTTACTGTGAAATACCGCAGAATCACCGTCTTTGTAGAGGCTGACTAGGGTCCCTTTGTATGTCTGTGCCACTCTCTGCCTTGTTCACTTGTCGATGCCCATGTAGGCTGTCGGCACATCTCGGCTCTCGCCAACGTGCCGCCCTGGACCCCGCGATGCTAGAATCTCTTCAAGATCCTGACTTCAGGTCTTTTCAGTGTTCGCCCGGGAGTGGGGTTGCTGGTGATTCTAGTTTTAATTTTTTGAGGAAGCTTCATCCCATTTTCCACCGCAGCGGCACCATTTTGCATTCCCACCAACTGTACATGTGGGTTCCAAGTCCAATCTCTTTGCTTCCCTGCATAGAGAACCCTGGGGCTTTCTCAGGCCATTCCTCCCTTCCTATTCACCCTCCATGCATAGTTTTTAGGATCTTCGGAGTCATCCTTTTCTTTTCCTGGCTATTTCTTTTCCTATTCCTGTTGGCACCCTCCCTATTTTTTTGGTGCCGAATTCAGCCTGCAAGTGCTGTCTACTAAGTCCTTTGTGCATAGCATGATACTAAGTGCTTTAAACACTTAATCTCATGTTATCTTTACAACATCCATCTGATGATATAGGTACTATTGTCATCTCTGTGTTACAGAGAAATGAGTCTTAGTGAAATTTAGCAATTGACCTCCCTTGTATATTGAACGGGGATTTGAACTGAGCTTTTTCTGTGCTCAGATCTCTAGCATTTATCTTAGTTAACTTTTTATTTTCAAACACATGTCTTCCCAATGCTCCACGGACTCGGAGTTTGTTTTCTATCTTGTTGTATCCGCCCACAGTGCTGGGCACTGAGTAATGCTCAGTAAACACCTGCATTTGGATGGTAAGTAGAGCAGGGTCTTTTATTCCCAGGGATCTAAACACAGCCCTGCATGCCAGGTTTCAAAGATGTATGAATTCTATGAAAGCTGCTGATATTACTGATTCTAACTATATCTAACACGAATATCTCCCGATAGAGCATATATATCTTCATGCTTATTTTATATCTTTAGGCATCTATAACATTTACCTGTCCTTATAAAGCACTTTTACACGATTACTTAATGAGATTCTAAGATTACCAAACTGTGCCAGTTACTTGGGCACACGCTATCTGCATCCCCACTTTAAGGTGCGGGAGGGACATCCAGAGAGGTTAAGTGAAATCCTGCAGGTGGTAGAGAAAGGAAACCCCACGAGGCTGTCAGATCGTGGGCTTTGCTTTGTACTCGCTGCCAGCGCTGAGCAAAGTCTAAAAGGTAATTTAAAGGGCTGAACAGAGTGGGGGAGTGTAATTTTATTAAAAAGCAGGAGCACGATGATATAACCACGTTAGTGACACGGAGGGGAAGTGGGTGGATAGGTGACCTGCTTCGGTGTGGGTAGCGGCTGGAATGCGGACAGGTTGGGTTTGAGGTGCGGTGCTCCGTGAAGATACAGCGGACTGTGTGCAGGACAGGACTTCCGGCCAGAGAAGGTCAGGAAAGGTCTGTGTTCCTACCTGGGGCTCCTTCCTTCCTGTTTCATGCTTCTGCTCCTGCTGCCCCTGGAGACTGGAATGCCCTGGCCCACCATCTTCCCCCTCTCTGGTCCCTGATTCCTATCCATCTTTTGAAGATGCACTCCGGGGGTCCCCACTCTGACCCCTCCTGGCACTATTTTGTTCTCATCACACCAGCAACTCACCTCTGCCATTGTACTTCCCATGTTGTCCTATCATGTCCTTGCAACAGACAGTGCACTCCGTGGGCTCAGGGGACCCCATCACCTTATCTTTGGGTTTCCGGAGTCAACCGTGACTGGTTGTTGAGTGGGTGACTAACTAATCATTACAAGCACCGTGGGGGTGCACAGTTTCCTCATGAGTGAGCGATTTCCCCAGGAAAACAGGGCGCTCAAAACCTCTGCATTGGCTTTGTCAATTCCCGTCATAAACATCGACAAGAGAAACACCCCGGTTGTCTTTTTTTTTTTTTCTATAGCTCCACCTTTATTCTTTTTTAATTCTTAAAACATTAAAAAAGTTTTTAATGTTTATTTGTGAAGGAGAGAGAGAGAGAGAGAGACAGAGGATGAGTGGGGAGGGGCAGAGAGAGAGAGGGAGACACAGAATCGGAAGCAGGCTCTAGCCTTTGAGCTGTTAGCACAGAGCCTGACGTGGGGCTTGAACTCACAATCCATGAGATCATGACCTGAGCTGAAGTCGGACGCCCAACGGACTGAGCCGCCCAGGTGCCCTAATTTTTAAAAATTTTAAAACTTACGTCTGAGTTGGTTAGCATCCAGTGCAATAATGATGTCAGGAGTAGATTCCAGCAATTCATCTCCTACGAATAACACCCAGTGCTCATCCCAACAAGTGTCCTCTTTAATGCCCCTTCTCCATTTAGCCCGTCTCTCCGGGCTGCCTTTCTTAAACTGTGCCAACCTATCCCAATTTGTTTTAAACTATCCTTCAGTCGATTTTACTTCCATTTAATTTTTTCAAGTAGAAAACTATTTTTTATTAGGAACAACTTAAAAAATTCTCTGAGGACCACCAGGGCTATCTTCCTGCGGTTGCTCTGCCTTGGACAGTTCACCGCTTCTGTTTGTTTTAACTTTCTTTTCGATGCTCATGTCTAATTCTTATCTCAGACCCTTATCTCCTTCGAACTTGGGACATTCATTTCCGACCTGCTGCCGGACAGTGTGGCTAGCTCGGTCCGCGTTCCCAAACAGAAGCATTTGCTTCTGGAAGGTGCTCCTTCCTTTCTGTTGTCTACATTTTCTTTTTTGGTAACTGGCAACTCTGATCACAGGAGTTATAAACGTTGCCAGCCTCACGGAACGGGTCAGTCGCTCGCAAGTTCAGTTCATCCGAGTTGACGAGGCTCTGAAAGCCACGCCTTCTTATTCTGTTTCATGCCACTGCCTTCATTTATTTATTAATTCATGCATCAGCCACATATTGAGTATCACCTATGTGTCAGACACGACTCCAGGCAGTCACAATAGAGCATCAGACAATAACGGACAGAAGACCTGCCCTTGAAGAGCCTACTTTCTGGAATCAAGGGAAACATGCAATGAACAACAATCAATAGAATTGTTAGAAGGTGAGAGCTATGGAAAAAGCGAGTAGGGGTCAGGAATGCCAGGGGTGGAGTTCAAAGTGGTAGCATTAAGTAGCATGGTCTCAGGCCTCCTGAGAATGTTAGCTGAAGCGGGTGATGAGTGAGTGAGCTATGTAGGTTCTTGGGAAGAGTGGTCCAAGCACAGAGAGTAGCCAGAGCAAAGGTCCTGGGGCAGGAGGCTGGTATGTGGTTGGCATGGCCAGAAAGCAGCAAGATGGCCATTGTGGCTGGATTGGAGGCAGCCAGGTGGGCAGTGGTAGGAGAAGAGTCAGGGCAGAAGAGCTCCGGCCACATAGAGCAGTAGGGGAGCTCTACCATTGCCTCTAAGTGGAATAGCCTTTGCAGGGGTTCGAGCAGAGGAGTGACATCTTCTAGAATAATCGATAGACTCATTCTGGCTGCTCTTCCGAGAAGAGACCACGGGGCGAAAGTGGCAAGCGTGGGAGCTCCACCATTTCTTGCTTGGACCATTGCAGTAGCTTTGAATGGATGTCCCCATGTGTCCCCTCACTGGCAAATTTCTTCTTGCCTCAGTGTTCTTCTGTCTATCGTGGGCCACACTTTGCAAACATGGGCTGGATTAGGCTCCTGTCCAGCAGTCGCTGCTGGAGCAAAATTCATGCTCTGGGAATGGCATTCGAGGCCCGTTGTGATCTGGCTCCCACCTGTCCTTCCGGCTTCGACTGCCCTTCATCTGTTGTCTGTCCCTCCTCTCTCACCCTGGGCACTGTCATGCTCCCGTACCTTGGCTTGTGTTGTCCTCTCACTTTCTGGCCAGCAAAGCCCCTCTCTGGTAAGTGCTACCTTCCCTCCTAGGCCCGCACAGCATCTCCAAGTCAGAACGCATCTCTCGGAGGCCCCCACTCTGGCGAGGGGGCTCGGGTCTGTGAAGCACACGGCGAAGGCCGGTCATGCCATGGTTACTCAGCGCCCAGCCCGCTCCTGATCGCAAGCTCCCTGCCCTCATCCGTGCATCTTTTGCTCTCTCTGGCGGCACAAGGGGCCTCGCTCGACTTTTGAAACCGTTCTGATCAGCCAGATGTTCGGGTTCTGTTTTGCAGATCGAAGCGCTAGTGAAGGACATGCAGAACCCCGACACGGGGGTCAAGATGCAAAACCAGAAGGTCCTGGTCACCAGCGTCCCGCACGCCATGACAGGTAATGTACCCTGTGACTTCGTCTTGGCCCGGAACCGTCCACACAGGGGACGGCAGCCTCTGGCTGGAGGTCCAAGTTTAGCCGGCGGCCCATGTTTGTACATAAAGTTTTATTGGAACGCATCCACTCCCTGTTTTATCTTTGGCTGCTTTTACACTGCAATGACAGTTATATACCTGTGCAGAGACTGAATTACGGCCCCCAGGGTGAAAATTTTTACAGCCCTTTATAGAGTAAGTTTGCTGATTCTTGGACCGCAGTCTCCTTCTGAGGAAGGGATCAGAAGGGGAAGGAGAAAAAGAATCAGGAGGTCACTTTCTGAAGCCGTCTCTCCCAGGAGGTCATTTAAGTAGTGTTTACGGTTGCTTTCTGTTTGCTTTGTTTTCATGAAATCAGGTAGCATGAAAAAAAAATACTATCTGGCAGAAAAAAATTGGTCTCTGCTCCACCCTTTTCTGATTCATACCGACACCTTTCTTTTTTAATTATTAATTAAATCACCTAGGGGTACCTGGGTGGCTTAGTTGGTTAAGCGTCCAACTTCGGCTCAGATCATGATCTCATGGTTTGTGGGTTCGAGCCCCACGTCAGGCTCTGTGCTGACAGCTAGCTCAGAGCCTGGAGCCTGCTTCGGATTCTGTGTCTCCCTCTGTCTCTGCCCCTCCCCTGCTCACAATCTGTTCCTCTCTGTGTCTCAAAAATAAATAAAAATGTAAAAAAAAAATTTAAATCCAAGTAACATACAGTGTAATACGGTTTCAGGAGTAGAATTCAGTGATTCATAAAACACCCAGTGCTCATCCCTGAAAGTGCCCTCCTTAGTGCCCATCAGCCATTTAGCCCATCCCCCTACCCCAACGCCCTTTAGGAACCCTCAGTTTCTTCTCTGTATTTAAGAGTCTCTTATGGTTTGCTTCCCTCTCTCTTTTTATCTTAGGTTTCTTTCTCTTCCCCTATGTTCATCTGTTTTGTTTCTTCAATTTCACATGTGAGTGAAATCATCTGATATTTATCTTTCTCTGACTTACTTCATTTAGCATAATACGCTTCAGTTCCATCCATGTTGTTGCAAATGGAAAGATTTCATTCTTTTTCATCGCTGGGTAATATTCCACTGTCTATATCTCTATCTACCTATCTATCTATCTATCTATACCATGTCTTATTTATCCATTCATCCATTGACGAACATTTGGGCTCTTTCCATACTTTGGCTATTGTTGGTCGTGCTGCTATAAACATTGGGGTGCATGGCCCCTTCAAATCAGCACCTCTGTATCCTTTAGATAAATACCTAATAGTGCAGTTGCTGAGTGGCAGGGTAGTTCTGTTTTTAATTTCTTGAGGAACCTCCATACTGCACCAGTTTGCATTCCCACCAACAGTACGAGAGGGGTCCCCTTTCTCTGCAGCCTCACCAACATCTGTTGTTGCCTGAGTTGTTAATGTGAGCCACTCTGACTGGTGTGAGGTGGTGTCTCATTGTAGTTTTGATTTGTATTTCCCTGATGATGAGTGACGTTGAGTGTCTTTTCACGCATCCATTAGCCATCTGAATATACTGACACCCTTTTTAACTATGCCATGGGGATGACACCAGTGTCTCCTTTCTCCGGATGTGGGACAAAGGAGCATCATTTGGAGGATATTGACAGAAGGAGGATATTGACAAAATAAGAATGGATTTTGAATAACCTGTTGCATATGTCGTATGAGTTTGGTCTTTCGGTCAAGAGCATGTTTCCTGCTGACACATAGCGTCTGCAGAAACAGCTTTCCAGAGCACAGCCTGGGACGCACCACTCTGTTTGCTCCTTGTGCACCCGACTCTCCCCGCCCACCACCTGACTGTTTTCCACTCAAGGTGCCCTGGCCTTGGCTGGCTGACAGTGTCCTGTTTCCCTTTCTATCTGCTTGGAAGAAAGAGCATCCCCACCATCGGTGTGTCACTCAGGCTTCCGTGGGTGCAAGTGACAGAAGACCAGACTGGCTAGTTGATGGGAATGGAGCAGAGTAGCTCACAGAAGAAAAGGAAACTGACGAGCCACCTCTGGGAAAGGCCAGGAGCCAGCGTGGCACGGGCGCCCAGAGAGCAGGAACTGATGGGCAGACTCCTCAGGGTGATTCTGCTCTCCTCCTGCATTTAAGATGTACCTGTGACAATTTTCTCCAAGGGATCCCTGGCCCGGTCTCCCTCCGCTCCTGGTTGTCATTAATTCTGGCCTGGATTCTCCACTGGATTGGGAGCCTTTATATCTCATTGTTCTCACCTGGATAATTCCACTGCTCATCAGGGCTGTTGGTCAGGGGGGAGGTTTAATAGAAGTTTGCTGAGCGCTTGAGTCAGTGCTGGTCTAGCACCGTGCAGAGAGCACTGGGCGTTGAGTCAGGCATCCTGGGATTGAATCTGTCAGGTGCCTTTTTCAAGCCGTGTAGCCCTTGTCTCAGTGTTCTCATTAAAAAACTTTTTTTTTTAATGTTTATTTATTTTTGAGAGACAGAGAGAGACACTGTGAGCAGGGGAGGGGCAGAGAGAGAGGGAGACACAGAATCTGAAGCAGGCTCCAGGCTCTGAGTTGTCAGCACAGAGTCTGACACAGGGCTCGAACTCACAAACCCCCAGTGTTCTCATTTTAAAAGCAGGAATAGTGGGGGTGCCTGGGTGGCTCAGTCAGTTAAGCTTCTGACTTCAGCTTAGGTCATGATCTCTCAGCTCGTGAATTCGAGCCCTGTGTTGGGCTCTCCGCTAATGGTGCAGAGCCTGCTCTGGATTCTCTCTCTCCCTCTCTGTCCCTCCTCCTCTTCTTTTCTCTCTCTTTCTCAAAAATAAATAAATAAACATTAAAAAAAAAAGCAGGATTGGCATATCCCTGTCTATGAGAGAACAACTGCAGGAATTAAGTGAGATAGTACTGTGCCCGTGGTCAGCGAGCATAGATGCTTGATGCTGGGCGATAGCTAGCAGTTCCCCACCCCGTGTCCCTTAGTGCCCACAGTAAAGTTAGGGATGGAGATGACCATCCGCCTTTTGCAGGCGGGGCCATGGAGAAGCAGAGAGGCTCAGCAACTTGGATCTGACCCCAGCCACGTGACTCCAGTGACCATACCCTTACCCCCTGTCAGTGTGCAGAAGCTACTTTTTTCCCTTGCACACGGGGCGCACTTGGTTCCTGGGCTTGAGCGAGGCGGCCGACCCTGCTGTGTTTGCTCTCGATCCTCCTGTGTGGCTGAATTTTGGCTGCTGCTGGAACAGGACTCAGGGCCCCGCATCAGCGCTGATAAAAGCACATTGGGCCATCAGTCTCTACTCCTCAGAGGGCAGGTGCCCCGGGACTTCTGGGGATGACGGAGACTGACGCGGGAGCCTGCCACGCTATTAGCACAGACCATGTAGCGTAGACGCTGGTGGTTCTGTAATCTCATTTGGTCTATTTCAGGAAGCGGTCAAGTGGATGAGAAATTCCTCGGCTCCTTGAAGGAGCGTGGTAATCGAGCTGCTGTCTGCTTGGTCTCTTTCTCTCTGTCTACATACCTCCCGAGTAGCATTCGAGGAGATCTGGGGTGGAAAATCTAGAACACCCAGTCCTAGGATTTTAAGGAGGATTTTAGTTAAAGAATTTTGCTTGAGAACAGCCAACCAGGGGTGAATAAAACTGAGAGCAGTAGATGAGAAGCCGCTCAAAGCAATAACGGTGGGCATGTGGGCACGGACAGAGACAGTGTCTGGACATGTGTGCCCCAGGGCATGGAGAGGAAGGTAAGAATCACTGGTTGTCCATCCTTAGCCATGCTGTGGGCAGGTAATTAAGCCCAGAGAGTGTGTGAGTGGGTGATAAGGGCCTCCCCTGGAGGGGCCCAGAAGAAATGCCCCTTCACCAGCTCTTAGGAGGGAATTATCTATTCATGTGCAACAGTCCAGCCACAAGGACACAGGCAGCGGGGTCTCAGACCCGGATCCTTCTTCTTGGTGCGTTCTGTGGGCCAGTACCCATGCAGGCAGGGGTCCAAGGCTGGCCTGGGGAAAGCAGGCGGAAGCTGCTGGGAAATGTGGTCATTGGTATTTGCAAGATGGCGCCTGAATTGGGTGGTTCCTTCAGGACATCTCACCTTTCTTTGGGGAAGCTATTGCCTTCCTCGTAGAAGGAGTCTGTTCTCCTAGTGGGGCTGCAGGGCCCAGGTTGAGGAGGAAGCACATAGTTTCTGGGTTGTTCGTGGAACTTGGCTTGCTTTGGCCCTTAGATAAATCTGAATCCTTGGGAGATGGGTGGAGAGGGCTTGTCTTCTCTCCTGATCTCATCCCTGTCTGCCTCGCCTGCCTTTGTTTTCCACACCAGTCTTCACTCCGCATTATTGTTCCCAGGCTGGCCCCTGAGACCTGCAGAGCCTGGGGCAAGGCTCCAAGTGGTGCCCACATTCCATTGTCTGAAATTATATTCAACCCACAGAGTGTTCCTAAAATATGTCCCGCCCTCCTGCTTTGGCCAGAGTACTTTTGCAATGACCTGAGAGGCCAGGTCTGGATTTCGAATTTTTGGACTCCTCAGAGTTCTGCCTGGGAACTTGGGAGCTGGGGAGAACCGTCCCCTACCCTTCACTCATTCCCGTTTTCCCTCCAATCCCTGGCTCTGATGTCATGTGACCAGGCTTCGTATGGAGCCCCACGGACAACATGCCTTGGGTCTGTTTGTTTTCAATGCTCAGACTTAGGCTCTTTACTTCCTACTTGATAAATAATAGTCTGTGTACAAATTATTGTAAGGTAAGAACATAAGTGCCCCAAGAGAGGTGAAGATTGAGGGTGTGTGGGGGAGGAGAGGCTGGAAATCTGGATGGAGTCAGATCTTGGATGACCCTGAATTATGGGCTGCAGGGTTTTGGCTGAACATAGTGACAGGGGTGCGGTGGAGGGGAGGCCCTGAAAGTTTTGAGAAGAGGGATGAGATCACAGGTGAGCCTGGAGGAGACCCAGTGGGGCACCAGTGTGGAGGAGGGGTGTGGAGGTCGGGGGACAGGCTAGGAAGCTCTGATGATGGCCACATACCTCTGGTTTGCAGGAAGTGACGTTCTCCAGTGGATCGCCCAGCGACTTTGGATCTCCAACCTGGGTGAGAGCTCGTTGGGCACTCCGTCAACAAGGACCAAAGAATCTCCGGAGGCTAGAGACTAAAAGGAGGCTAGCCTTTGTCTCTGAGAAATTGACATTGGAGAGACAAGGCATTTATGTGTAAAACAGCCGGAATCAGAAGCTGGAAGGCATGATAGACAATTGGGGAAGAAAAATGGTTGTTTCATACAAAACATGGAGAGCACGTAAATAACTGATTCTTTTTGGGGAAGAATCAGTCAAGACAGAAGTCTTGGAGAGGTGATACACACAGACAGCTGGTCTTGGAAGAATGCGGATGGTGGAGGGGCGTTCCGAGGGCTTGTCTTCCCAGAGGAAAACTAGCAAGAGCAATGGTGTAGCAATGGACTGAATGAGACAGAGGGGGGAACGAGGGGGAATTGGGAGCGATGACTTCGGCTGGGTGTGGAGGGCAGTGGAGGGACATATGTGTAGCTGGCATATTGCAGATTTCAAGTTTTATCTGGGAGACAGGCTGATAGGCGGCCGTGGGGGAGTTGTGAGCCTGGCAGCATGTGTGATCATCATACACAAGCGAGGATGTTTGCAGCACTTTGAGGGATGGGTTGGAATAGAATAGAAAGAATCTGAGGAACAGACTTCCCACTGGGAAAAAAGGCTCTTGGTATCACACGGCATAAAAAATGAGACTCGTCTGTGATGGGGGGAGTGAGACATGAAGAAGGTGCCTTGGGGAGAAAGTCTCCCTGAGGCTTGGAGGCTGAGATCCAGGATGGGATGTGAACTGGGTCCTTGAGCCCAAGGAAGGCAGAAATGGAATTCCCTCTCGATGATGGAAAGACACCTGCTTTATTGGTGCCTCTGAGAAAGAACCACGAAGGTTTTCCTTTAATTGATGCAAATCTAGAAACAAGTATGCTGGCGGTGGGTTTGGAAATGAAATGAGGTGGGGAGGAGCTGGGATGGATGTTGACAATAAACATGACCTCCTTTTTCCTTTCCTCTTTGAGTGAGGGACTCTCTGGTGGTCAGAGACATTCTCTCCCTGCTCCTGGGGACTTCTCCAGCCCCAAAGGGTCCAAAGAAGCTTCTCAAGCATCTGCAGTGGACCACCTGTGGTCCCCATTAACGTCTGGGTTCACCGGTTCCCCCCCAGACTTATGCATTGTCATTCTTGGGGGTCGAGCTGGGGAAGTCTTCCTCTTACCTTGTTCCCCAGCTGATATTTGCCCATAGCCAAGTTCAGGAACCACTGTCCTCTCTCCTTAGATGAAGTGCTGTTTGGATGGGAGCACATCTCCTGGAGTTAGGGGTGCTGTATGGGGGTTGGGCAGTGAGCTTCTGCCTTTGGGGTTTGCTGTTAAGCTCCATGTCTTAACTGTTTCTTCTCAGAGGCACAGAACTTGGGCAACTTTATTGTCAAATATGGCTACATTTACCCCCTGCAAGATCCCAGGAATCTTGTTCTCAAGCCTGACAACAGCCTCTACCGATTTCAGGTGGGTCTTGGCCTTGACCTTGGTGTTAATATGGGATTAATCTTATCTGAGAAGGAAATTACGTGGCTTCATAGCCTCACAAATCAGAACTTTAGAAATGATCGGGGAGGAGGCTGAAGTAGTTTCATCTCAAGCCACAGGGCTTGAGTCAAGAGTCCAGTGCTGTTAGCCTGTGCTTACATGATTCCTGGTTTCTTTTGTAGACGCCATATTTCTGGCCCACCCAGCAGTGGCCGGCTGAAGATACAGACTATGGTAAATTTCCATCCCCCTATGCCTTTGGTAGGGCTTACCGTGCTGCTTATTTACTCGCTGCACTTTGGTGACATTTGTCTTGCTGTCATCACGACCTTTATGTCCATTCACATCTGTATTGGGTGTGTTCCCAGGAAGGGAGCAAGGGTCTGCTGGAACTTCTCCCTACCAAGCCAAGGACAGCAGCCGCATGCATATAAAGGCTGCAGATGCAGTTTTAAAATACGGTGATCATGGAAAATGTCATTGCTTTCTTTTCCAGCCATCTATCTAGCCAAGCGAAATATAAAGAAGAAAGGGATTTTAGAAGAATATGAAAAGGTACAGAGATACTTTCAAGTATAAATGATTATAATCGGAATAAAGTCTTGAGATATTTTTTTCCTCTTCCCCCTTTGTTACATCGTGTACCCTCATCATCCATCCGTCCTTCCATCCATCCATCCACCCACCATCCATTCATCCATCATCCATTCATCCAACTACTATCTAACCATCTGTCCATCCACCATTCATCCATCCACCCATCCATGCATTCATCCCATCTGTTCATGCACCATACATCTACTGTCCATCACCCATCCATCCATCCAACATCCATCTACCACCCATCTGTCATCCATCTATCATCCATCTGCCATCCATCCATCCATCCATCCATCCACCATCCATCCATCTATTTAGAAGCAGCTTGCTGAAGTAAATTCTTCCCCATGTCAAGCTTCAGTTTCTCTTGCTGTAATTTAAGCCCTTACCTCAGTGGCTACTGGACACATGGTAGCTGCTACCTTCCCTTCGCTGTCCTGAAACAACAAGACAATGAATATGTATGATAATGGACATCATGTGATGAACAGATATGAACTTGAGTTTGTGATGGGCAAATAATAGTGTAGCATTTGTTTTAGGCTGGATGAGTCTGATTTCTCAAAGAACACACCCATCTCTCAAAAGGCTAGATTTCTGGGCAGACAGAAATAATCTTGCTGTATCTTTATTCTTTACAAATATGTATTTTGAAGAGCCAGCATCATACCAATGTTAGGATTTGTCTTTGTGCATTTGTGATGCTCTGTTGTTGAATACTGAGTTTCTGCATTTCCCCTCATACCATTCTCCTCTTCCTAATCAGATTTATAAAAAAAAAAAAATCCAAGCCAGGGTGTGGCTTTTATTGTAAAGGCTTTTTGAGAATTTGGTGCCACCCTTTGAATGCCTCTGCAGAGCTGGATGGGAGATCATTTGGCTGCGTCCAGAGACAGCGGCATGACTTCATTGACTTAGAGCTTGCTGCCCTGTGCCCACAGCGTATGTGGAGGGGCCTAGCATTCTTTTTGTTCTCCATTTCTAGGAAAATTACGACTTCTTGAACAAAAAAATTAACTACAAGTGGGACTTTGTCATCATGCAGGCCAAAGAGCAATACAAGTAAGTTTGTCTCTGTTTGTCCTCCCTCCCTCCTTCCTTTCTTCATTTCCTTTTATGATAACAAACCTTTATGGGGCTTTTATTGTCAAGCACTGGTCTGGGCGTGGGGTATATGAAGGCCCAGTCTGGGGTCAGGCGGACAAGGAAACAGGCTGCACTGAGATGAGGCTCTTGCCCAGGTGTTTGCAGAAAGAGCTGGAGAAACGACACTGAACTCGGAGGCTGCCTAGGAGGTCTCCAGGGGAAGAATGGAGGTGGTGGATGGAGAGGAAGGGTGAAGTGAGAGGAAGAATCTTCAAAGCAGAGAGAACCAGAGTCTGGAATCGGGGGAATGCCCACTTGATGCAGTTTTGTGTGGCTGGAGCGGAGAGCATAGAGCCTGGAAGCAAGACAAATGAGACCCGAGATGTTAGCGGGAGCAGATCATGAGAGAATTCTGTGTTAAGGGCCGCGGGGAGCCATAGAAAAGATCTTAGGTGGATTTGCACAGTAGAACCAGCCATTGCTGCTCTTGTTGGCCTGCCTTCCACTTCAGAACTGGAGCCGCAAGTCCCCGTGAAGGCTCTGCCTTGTCTAGGAGAGCCAGATGTAGGTGTTGCAGAGAGTGAATCCATCGGGACGAGGTTAGGCTGTCCTAACAAATGTCCCCCCAAGTCTCGGGAGCACAAAACCACAGGTTCATTTCTTGCCTGTGCTTCACGTCCACCGTGGCCCCCTCCAGGACCCATGCTGAAGGAGCAGCACCAACCGGGCTTTGCCTGTTGCTGGAGTAGAGGGAGGCAGAGCCCGTGTGGGTCACAAGTGATGCATGTCACTTGTGTTCACAGTTCATTAGCCAAAGCAGCTCCTGTGGTCAAGCCCAGGTTCAGACGCCTTTGGGTGGGGATGGACAATCCTACTGGGTGCCTGCGATAAGGGGGAGTCAAGGGCATCTGGGGTCCAGGACCAGGTATTTACCAAAATGGGTGAGTCCATTGGCTCATTTGCCCTGGCCAGTCCAGTTTCTGGAAGGTCTACCCTTGCTGATGTATAGTTGGGCTGGACAGTGGAATCTTATCAAACAGCCTTGAGATCTGAGTAGTGGTGGATTTGGTTAGGGCTCTCTAGAGAAATGGAAGTAATAGATATATATGTATGCATGTAAATTGAGAGATTTATGATAAGGAATTGACACACACAGTTACAGAGGTTGAGAGGTCATAAGACCTATGGCTGGCAGGCTGTGGGGGCGGTCCAGAAGACCTGGTGTGATAGGTTCGTCTGGAGGCTAGAGACTGGAGGCCCAGAAGCTGACGTTGCAGTTGAGTCTGAAGGCAAGGAAAAACTGGTGTCCCAGCTAAAGGCCACCAGGCAGGAGAGATTCCCTCTCCTTTGGGGGGAGATCAGCCTTTTTGTTCCATCTAGGCCTTTAACTTAAAATACCCTCAGCTGAAAACACCCTCGGGGACACATCCAGAATAACATTTGACCAAATATCTGGGCACCCCATGGCCCAGTCAAGTTGACACTTAAAGTTAGCCATCACAAGAGGTGAGCATTGTTATGCAGAAGTGCCCGTTTGGGGGGAGGGGGACATAAAAATTCTAATGGCAGATGGCTTTGTTGCTTCAAAGGGGGACTGTCTGCTCTAAGGCTTTAGAGTCAGGTAGAGGAGCATTACTGAGAGACCTGGAACCGGTCTGTCACTGCAGACATGTTTCTGCCTGGATATGTCAGTGGTGGAGCAGCTGCGGGGAGGGCTCTAACTTCCCGTCACTTGTGTTTGTTCATAAGGCTTCACTTGGTGAGTTCTGTGTACTATCTCCGTGTATGATGGTGAGAGAGAAGCGCTCACAGCAGTAATTCTTGTCACCCCTCACATCCACAAATGGGGAGACTGAGGCTTAGAGAGGTTAAGAAGTCCTTGGCAAGGTCACTCTGTGAGGTAATGGTCAAGCCTGGGCTAGTATTACTTAGGCCTTGTCAATGCACCAGTTTTGAGGCTCTTCTGGGCTGGGACTCCCCTCATCCTCCTCCACCTCTCTGCTCTGAGCAGAATGGCCCAGCGACCTTGCCATGTGCCTTCTAGGGCACTCCAGTGACCCTGCCATATGCTTCCCAGGGCACTCCAGTGACCCCGCCATGTGCCTTCCAGGGCCTTCCAATGACCCTGCCATATGCTTTCCAGGGCACTCCAGCGACCCCGCCATATGCCTTCCAGGGCCCTCTAGCCACCTGTGCAACCCAGGGTTATTCTTAGTGGCTCCCACAGGCCCCACTGCTCAGACTCGGCCTTCTCCTGGACAGAGCTCTGTGTTGCCCTGTCCTAAGGAATCCCCTCCTCCATCATTTGTAGGTACCTTGGGATGAGCAATTCCTAAAAGGCTCTTTTCTTCTGAGATACCCGGCTTTTCCCTACTAATTCCGTTGTTTAACTCAGAGGCTGCCTCTGATTTCAGCATTAGGGTATGCAGTGGCTAATTCTATGTGTCAACTTGGCTAGGCCGTGGCACCTAGATGGCTGGGCCACCACCAGTCTATGATGACACTGTCAAGGTATTTTTTAGATGAGGTTAGCATTTACATCAGTAGACTGGGAGTAAAGCAGATTGCCTCCATAGTGTGGGTGGGCCATGTCTAATCATTGAAGGTTTTAACCAAAAATACTGAGGGTTTTTGAAAATTAAAATTAAAAAAATTTTTCTTTTCATTTTTGATATATATATATATAGAGAGAGACAGAGTGTGACTAGGGGAGGGGCAAAGAGAGAGGAAGACACAGAATCCAAAGCAGGCTCCAGGCTCTGAGCTGTCAGCACAGAGCCCGACATGGTGTTTGAACCCATGAACCATGAGATCATGACCTGAGCTAAAGTAGGAACCTTAGCCCACTAAGTCACCCAGGTGCCCCAAAGACTGAGGTTTTCTGAAGAAGATGTAGTTCTGCCTCCAGACTGCCTTTGGACTCAAACTGCAACATCAACCCTTCCCTGGGTCTCTAGGTTGCTGGCATGTCCTGCAGAATTTAGGCTTGCCAGCCTCCTCAGTTGTGTGTTACTCATAAAAATAAATAAATTCAGCTTCTCTCTCTGTCTCTCTCTCTCTCTCTCATCTCCTACTGGTCTGTGTCTCTGCACAAACACAGGTCTCACCACAAAATTAGGTTGGCCTTGCATGTGTAGGTTGGCTTGTGAGGTAGCCATTTGGTTATACTGAGCCTCTCAACACAGACCTCTCTTCTGAATCCCAGACTTAGCATCTAGCTACTTACTCATAATGTGTTGATGTCACACCTGAAACATAACTTGTTCATATTTGAATGTTTCTCTCTTCCCACCCCAAACCCCTTCCTCTAGCGTTACCCTCATCCATACAAGGAACCCCTAGCCACAAGTTCCCGCGCCCAATGTCTAGTCACCCAGTCCTGTTGCCACTTCTGGCAGAATTCCTTCCACCCCACGTCTCCCCTTCTACCCTACCTCTCCTAGGGTGTGTCCCTACCTTTCCCCTGTCCTTGTTGAACCAACCTCACTGTCGCCCAGGCCATGGCAGTATCCTCCCAACTGGCCTCTCTGCTCCCATTTGCCCTCATTTTTTAAAAATGTTTATTTATTTTTGAGAGAGAGAGAGAGAGACAGAGAGAGAAAAGAGCGAGAGAGACAGAGAAAAGAGAGGGAGAGAGAGAGAGAGAGAGAGAGAGAGAGAGAGAGAGAGAGAGAATGAGTAGGGTAGGGACAGAAAGAGAGGGAGACACTGAATCTGAAGGGCTCCAGGCTCCGAACTGTCAGCACAGAGCCCCACAAGGGGCTTGAGCCCACAAACTGTGAGATGATGACCTGAGCCGAAGTTGGATGCTCAACTGACTGAGCCACCCAGGCATCCCTGCCACCACTTTTGAAACAAAAATAGGGCCCTGTCACCCTTGAAGGAAAGAGACCTCAGTTCAAATGTGACATGCTCAAAGAGGCTTTTCTGATTCGTTGTTGTGATTGCACACAGCTCATCCTAAAACCTGTGGTTCAAAATAGTTACTTTATTATCTTTCAGGGTTTCTGTTGGTCCAGAACTTGGGAAGGGATTGGCTGGGCAGTTCTGGATCTGAGTGTCCCATGTGGTTGCAGTGGGAGGGCTGGGGCTGCGGCCCCTCAACACCTGGCCAGGCATTTCCTTACCCGTCTTGTAGCCTCTGGACCGCTTGGGCTTCCTCACAACATGGCGGCATCAGGGTGGTCACATTACTTACAGGTGGTTGGAAGCCTCAAGGGCAGATATTCCGGTGAGGAGGATGATGCTGTCCCATCCTTTAGGGCCCAGCCTCAAACATTGCAGAGTACCATTTCTGACAATTGTGTTCAGTTGAAACAACCACAAAAAGCCCACCTGGGAACCAGGAGGACATAGACCCTCCTCTCAGAGTAAGGAATGCCAAATAATTGTAGACAGATTGATAAGCCCCACAGGGACCATCTGTGATTCAGCATTAGAGCACGGGAACTTTTCCTTAGAGCTCATAATGCAATTTGTAATTTTATATTTATTTCTATTCTTTAAATTTATTTTGAGATAGAGAGCACGAGTCAGGGAGGGGCCTACAGAGGGAAGAGAAATCCCAAGCAGGCTCCGTGCTGTCAGCACAGAGCTTTGGGCCTTGAACTCATGAACCATGAGATCATGACCTGAGCTGAAATCAAGGATCGGATGCTAAGCCGATTGAGCCTCTCAGGTGCCCCTTTCTTTCTTTCTTCCTTTCTTCCTTCCTTTCTTTCTTTCTTTCCTTTTTTCTTTCTTTCTTTCTTTTTAATGTTTATTTATTTTTGAGACAGAATACAAGCAGGGAAGGGACAGAGAGAGGGACGGAGGATCTGAAGCGGGCTCTGCACTGATAGCGGGGCTTGAATTCATGAACCTCTTGAGATCATGACTTGAGCTGATATTGGACGCTTAACCGACTGAGCCACCCAGACGCCCTTTATATTTATTTCTTGACTATTTGTGCGATGTTCAGACCAGAAGCTGCTGAAAGGTGTGGAATATGTCTGTGTGTTAGCTCCGACCCCCACGACAGAATGCTATATGCTGAGGGCCTTAAACAGCAGACGTTTACTTTCTCACAGTTTTGGAGGCTGGGAGGTACAAGCTCAAGGTTACGGCAAGGTTTAGTTTCTGGTGAGGACCCTCTTTCTTATTCTCAGATGGCTGCCTTCTTGTGTCCTCCCATGAGAGAGGGAGGGAAATCATCCCCTGTGACCGGGCACTAATTCCATCATGAGGACTGTACCCTCATGTCCTCCTCTAAGAACCTCCTAAAGGCCCCATCTCCAGATACTGTCACAGTGGAGGTTAGGGCTTTCACATAGGAATTTGGGGGAACATATTCAGTCTCTAACAGTCTGTTTGGTTCACCAGCGTACACCCAGTGCTTTGAGCGTAGCGCGAGATCATAAATACATGAGTCAATGATTCATTAGGTGATACTGTTGCTAAAAAAAGATCCTAAGAGGACACCCTAAGATTATTTACTGGTTCTTTTGGATTCCATTCATCACGACTCTCCTCCAACTACATCTGTCACACAAGAGCCAAAGAAGAAGCCAGAAAGAAACCATTACTGTAAATTAGTGATTGACTACATCTGTAAGACTCTCCAGCATCCTGGAAACTCTACTGTGCTCCAGGCCGCCTGTGGCCCATCCTCCTGAGGACACGGGGTAGTGAACCTGCTGGAAAATCCAGTTAGGCCGGCAAGGGGAAGTAGAGGGATGGGGTTTATATTTAATTTCTGGAGGAAGTTGGCAGAGCACCCTACTGGAATGGCACTCTCCCCCCACCAGGCTCTCTACGTGTGGATGACGTCAGTGATGATACATTAGCTGGCAGGTAAATCTGCCGTCTCTGTCTTCCGGAGGGCATGTACGGCATTCCACGTTGCCTGGTAAACCAGCACAGCCGCACCAGTGCAGGAAATCGTGCCCCTGGCACCATAATTAACATTGCCCAGCTTCTGTAGGAGAGCGCAGCATCATTTTCTATCCATAATGGGAGAAGAGGGAGAGAGAGAGAGATAAGATGGAAAATACATAGCCTTTTACCCTAATAAGTTGGGTTTGGGAAAAACCCTGACTTGGCATGAACTCTCTGAAGTGACAGAGCGGAAATGACAAGGAGGGAGACACACGGAGACCCCCACCCCCAATGCGAGGCCCAGCACTGTCCCTGGCAGCGACCTCTGGCATTGCCTGCTGCCTACCTGTCCGAGTGTTGACCACGGTGTTAATCAAAGCAGGGAAGTTGAGCCAGGTGGTCCGACGTCAGCCCAGAATGTCTTCCACACCCGCTCTGGTGGTGAAGGTGGAAGGGATTTGATTCTGGGGCTGAGTCACGGTGATGTGGCTGTCGCGGAGGGGGCATTCAGTCTGCCTTTGCTTCCATCCGCTGAGCTGCGAGGGAGACGGGGTCACTGGGGCGATTACATGAAACAGGTGTAGCACGTAAGTGCGATATTAGCGTTTGCTGTTCTCGTTAGGATTTTGGCAAACACGGATGACTTGGAGAAGCGGGGGACTGGTCCGGGGCACTGGGGATGGGGTGCATCGCTGAGCAAATGGTGCGAAGTCTTACTGGCCTTCGTGTGGCTTTTGGTTTCTCAGGACCGGGAAGGAAAGGAATAAAGCAGACAGATATGCGTTGGATTGTCAGGAGAAGGCGTACTGGCTGGTCCACCGGTGCCCCGTGAGTATTGTCCTTCCTGGTCCCACCCATCTCGGCGCCCTGTCCTCACCATCCCTTTTGCTCGCTCATCTCCCTCTGGGGCTGGAACTGAATCAGCAAGAGTGGCTGCTTAGCGCTGGGTTAGCATCCAGGTGCCTCTTGGCGGAAGAGGAAAGAGGCGACCTCGAAGGAATGAGCTTGTGGTTCATCTGTTGGTCTGTTGGTGTTGAGTCTAAGTGGAGTCACCCAGAAGAGGACCCTGAATGACCGTAGCCTGCCTTTTATGAGAGGTGGGATTGTGTGTGTGCGTGCGCGTGCGTGTGTGTGTGTGTGTGCGTGTGTGTGTGCATGTCACGATACCTTGGAAAAGGAGCACAAGAAGAAAAAACTAGAACCCAGGCTTCACGTAAAATGCCGTAGGGAACTGGAAATCCGCATAGCCCAAGCCTTGCCTTGTGTCACTTGCTCCCTCTCCTTTTGCTTTTCTAGATCCTTCCCCAGCAGCTGAGGTGGGAGGGGACGAGAAGGGATGAGTGTGCGTTGTGCCTCCTGGCTCAGCGCACATTGCGCCTCTGGCTTGGGCACTTTAAGTGGCCCAGAGTGACAAGCTGGGTATAAGTGACGAAACTTGTTATGGCTGGTTACTGGGAAGGGGTAGCCCTGCCTCCGTCCCAGAGGAGCAGGCTGTCACAGTCACCCCCTGGGGAACGCTGCTGCCTCAGTTTACTCCTGTGTCAGGCGCAGATGCTGCCTACAGACCGCTACAGGGTTCTGAAAAGCAAAGAGGTTAAAGCTAATGTCATTCCTCTTTGTCTTCCACGTTCCTGCTCACCAGGTAGCAGAATTCTCGGAACTGCCATGGCGCCAAAGCTTCTGGACTTTTGAATTTTGAGCTCATCAGATTTTGGCCATTTTGCTTATTTTCTTTCTAAACCAGATCTTGCATATGGTGTTCCATCTGTGGTGTCCTTGATTGCACGCCTCGTTGCTGAGGTGAACGTCCTGGGGTTGACCCCCATGAGGCTGGCTGGGTTTTACTTTGTTTCAGGTTTCCTTCCCCTAGACAGACCGGTTAGTGGACGCCTGACGCAGGTCTCCAGGGCGTGGGTGAAGGAGTGCCGACCAGGATGACAGGGTCCTGGAGAAACAGCCAAGCTCGCCTTCCCCGCCCCTCTCCTTTGTAGCTCAGAAGTGAGATCTTTGCTCAGCCTGTCTCCCGTCATCTGTTCCTACAGGGGGAGCCTTGGTGAGGATCAGGGCAAATGGCGGGTAAGCCACTCACTTGGCAAGGTGCCCTGGTGCCCATGGCCCTCACGATGGAGGGGACCCTGCTCCTTGTAGGGTGGAGAATGGCTTCCGGAGTACATGTAGAGACTCCGTGGTGGGGACATACCGGGGTGACTGCATTGCCTGCAAAGTGACATCGACTGGCTGTGCACAGGATCCTCCCCGGCCT
>PJEM01000717.1:251873-419115 GCA_004023845.1 Helogale parvula
CCGCCTGCTTCCAACCCCTTCCCACTGCTCCCACTTCCTCCGCCTCCACCGGCACCATTGTCACTGTTGCTGCCATCATCATGGTCATCATCATCATCACAGCGGACCCAGCTGAGCGCATAACTGTGTGTCGGGCACTGCGCTAGCATCCTTCTGTGTTCTCTGGTTTCAGCTTTGCAGCGCCGTGTAGAAGGTGACAGGATTAGTCCCATTCTGCTGATAAGGAGGCTGAGGCTCAGGGATGTTGCCAAAGTCGCACAGCTAGTGAGCGTCAGAGGCTCTGAGCCTGCCGACTGCAGAGCTCTCTGTCCGGTCCCTAGGCTCACATGCCGCCCATGACAGTGTCACGGATGTCTTAGTGCATCGAAGGCCTTTTCGTAACCCCCTCGGTCATTAGAACTTCGCATGAATCACTGTGGCGCTAACAAACATGATGCCAGGGTTCAGAGATGCCCAGTTCCTCTTTGATAGCATCGAGAGCCAAGTTCACCATGACATTCTGATGTTCCCGGAGCAGTTTTAAAACCCTGTGGACACAAAACCGTTTTCACATCCAGTTTTCATCAGTGCTGCTCCCCTAGGTCAAAACTGGACCTGCAGTCAAAGTGGAGGCTGCGGTGCATTTGGGTCTTGCTCTCCCTGACATTTTTTTTTTAATGTTTATTTATTTTTGAGAGAGAGAGAGAGAGAGAGAGAGACAGAGGCAGAGACAGAGTGCAAGTGGAGGAAGGGCAGAGAGAGGGGGAGACACAGAATCCGAAGCAGGCTCCAGGCTCTGAGCTGTCAGCACAGAGCCCGATGCGGGGCTCGAACTCACGAACCATGAGATAATGACCTGAGTCGAAGTTGGATGCTTAGCCACCTGAGCCACCCTGGTGCCCCTATCTCCCTGACTTTCTTAAAACCCTGTCCACTTCCTGGTGGAATGTTCTGTTTGAGGAGCGTCCTGTTTGGAGTTTGTCTCAGCCTAGAAATTGAGCAGTTGGACTGACAGACCCACGAAGCCCAGGGGCCTAGAGCTGTCAGACTGTCTCCGGGAGACCCAAACACATGTCACTTCAGTGGGAAAAAAGCAGCCGGGCAAACAAAGCTTCTGGCTCCGTGCAGTGCGAAGCCGCCAGCCTGTGGACCGTCTGTAACCAACTGCCATAGTGTGGGACACGGCTTGCCATGACTCAGCAGTCCGCCCGTCCGTTCAGTGCTCTGTGAAACCTTCAAGGGCCCTGACTCTGGGCTAGAGGTGGGTGCGTGTGTAAAGAGTCCTTGAGCACCTGCCCGGGTTAAGCTCTTGGTGCGGATGATCCCATTTACCTGATGGCAATGCAGTCAAATAGGGAGTCTCCCCATCTCGGTTATTGGATGGGGCGATCGAGGCTCAGAGATGGTCAGTAGGTTGCACAGCACGGGGATGTGAATCCACATCCGTCTGACAGCTTCTGCTCTAGGAGGTGCACCCACACGTGGTCTTCTCTCTCAGCTCGAGGGGCGCGGAATCCACGTTGCGGTTGCGGGCCAGCAGCACTCTTGCAGAGATGAGGCCTAAGTGCTGAGCGGGTGCCGCGATCGGTGATTGATCTGTAGCACAGACATCCGCACGGACAGAGGGCAGGACCACCCCCGAGATGTGGGAGGTGGGGGCGGAGGGATCTCACCCACCCCCCCATCCCGAGCCCAAATTCTGCCTGTAACTCAGCATGGAGATGCTGGCACTGGGTCTAGAGGGGGAGGATGATGAAGGAAAGTGACATTCCTCCCCCAGTTTTTACCTGTGGCATCTGGGCAGGATGCCAAGCATCGGGGGGCTTTCCGGGCATCTTTGCTGCGCTGGCTGTGACTTCTGTGTCTCGGAGGTGATGGTGGCTGACGTCTGCACCGTGGATATATGATGGATGTGGTCCAGCGACGCAGGTGGTGTGTGCGCTAAATCATTTGATCGCTTGTCCGAGAATCCAGCCGAATGGCCTTTGTGTCAACCGCAGACTCTGACAGTCACCAGAGAAGAGAGTGTCTGCCTTCCGTTTTCTGTCGAGGTTGGGCTGAATGTCCAACAACAGACAAAGGGCAAAATAAATTTAAGTAAATAATAGAGTTAAATCTTTTCTTTAAAATTTTTAATGTTTTATTTATTTTTGAGAGATAGAATGGAGAGAGAGAGAGAAAAAGAAAACACTAGTTGGGGAGGGGCAGAGAGAGAGAAGGAGACAGAATCCGAAGCAGGCTCCAGGCTATAAGCACAGAGCCTGACGCGGGGCTCAAACTCGTGAACTATGAAAACATGACCTGAGCTGAAGTCGGATGCTTAACTGACTGAGCCACCCAGGCGCCTTGATAGATTTAAATCTTTAAGGGGCACCTGGGTGGCTCAGTTGGTTAAGCGTCCAACTCTTGATTTTAGCTCAGGTCATAAGCTCACAGTTGTGGGATGGAGCCCTGTGTCCGGCTCCCCACTGAGCATGGAGCCTGCTTAGGATTCTCTCTCTCTCTCTCTCTCTCTCTCTCTCTCCTTCTCTCCCTCCCTCTCTTGATCTCTCAAAAAAAACCACCTTTAAATATAAGATTATATCCACATGAAGGAACATTGTGATTAAATTACTAAATTACTGAAATAGCATTTCCCAAGGCCATTTATTGACCCAGGAAAGTGGTCCGACATATAATGTTATATCATAAAAACAGATGGAAAGCTCCAGCACTCTGGTCCAAATGATCAGAAATGGCCTCTCTGTGCCAAGTGCTCACTAGGCAACGGGGATATTTGAATTATGAGCCAGGATAGCCCTTCAGGGGCTCACAGTCCGGTGGAGGGATGAAGACGGACGGCATTGAATGCATGAGTGTGTCCCGTACAGAATGTCAGCACCGCCTGAAAGAGGCCGGGGCCCCGCGCCAGATCAGGGCCCGGGGCCACCTCTCCACAGAAGTGACATTCCAGCCAAGACTGGTCTCCGGGTGCAGTCTCCTCCCTGTCTCTTTCCCCTGCTTCATTTTGTTTATGGAGCTATGTGGCATTTTATGATTTGTTTTCTGTTCCATGCACCAGAAGGGTCTGACCTGGTACATTAGGGAAAAGAGAGATGATGAGGGAGAGGAGGACAAGGCACAGGAGGGACGTGTGGAGTGTCACCAAAGAGTGTCCATCAGCAACTGGCCGGGCTCTGGGATGCTGATTCTGTGGATGTCGCCTCCTCACGGAGCAGTCGTTGGGGGTACAGAGGTCCTTTCCTCTCCTGAATTATGAGGCATTTAGCAAATTGCCTCTTTGGCTTATGCCCAGGAGCTGTTCTTGGGGCGTCCCACCCTGGCACTCACGGGGGTGGGGCGGGGCGCTGGCTGTCCTTGTGGGCTCTCCGCGTGTGGCTCTGGGGCTGGACGCATCCGCACGTCTCCTTGTCTGCTGGCCGCCCACCCTCCGCAGGGGTGTCTTTGCCCATGTTTCCTGTGCACTGGCAGTCAGCACCCTCTTGTGCGCCCGAACCGGCATCAGCAGTGGTGACTGTCGTGGGGAACAAAGACGTTATGCGACCCGATGAATCAGTGAACAAATGAGTGGACCCAGGGAGCCTTCCAAAACAGCAGAGGGAGAAAGGAGCCCCCTAGCACGGGTTTGAAGTCAGGGCACCGGGACTGGACCACAGCTCAGTCGGGAGCAAACTGATACCTTGGAGATGTGGGGAGGAGGCAGGAGACGGGGCAGCCAAAGGGGCATGCGACGCTGTGTGCGGAGTGCAGGAGAGCCAGGAGGGGCTGGCGCTGGACAGGATGCTACAGCCCACTGGGTGGTGACAGCTCGGAGAGTCAGAGGCCATCTGGTGTAGGCAGCCGAGGGCAGCCCTGTGCTGATCACAGTAATGCGCCTTTGAGTGGTGAGGCAGATGAATTTATATCAGAGCATAGGTCAAGTTCAAAGCAAAGATTTGGAGAACGAATTCAAGACTGGAGCAGACCACCGCACTGAAGCCGCTAAGGTTGTAGAGGTGCCAAGAGCATAGGCTGTGAGTGTCCGTCTTCCGTTACCCTGGGGGGATTTCTTGGTACAGATGGAGAGGACAATTCCTAGAGCTCACTTTAGGGAAGGGGACGGTTGCTGATGACCCCCGCCCCTGCCTCCGTGCTAGGCTAGATCCCCTGGAGGGCTGGCTTGGACTTCTGTATTGTCCCTCATAGCACTTGTCATTCACAACTGTAATGGATCATTTGTGTGAAGAGTTGCCAAGTGGCTGCCTCGCCCATAAGATGGGAAGTGCCTTGAGATGCCAACTGGGGCTGCCTCGAGGTGTCACATTGCCCAGGGGCCCTTGGAGCTGAGCGCAGTGCCAGCCATGGGAAGTGCTGATGGGTATTTGTCCATGGATGTCCACATGTGACAGCTGGAGTGGGAATGGCCACTCCCTTCCCCCATCTTCCTCCCCACCCACTTTCTACTTCTTTCTTTTTTCTCTTCCTTGCCAAGTCCATGTGCCCAATACTTACCCCGTGGTAGCCTGCTGAGCTAAGTTGGCAGATTTAGCAGGTAAAATAGAGGATGCCCAGATCAATTGGAATTTCAGATACACAGCAAATGATTTATGTCACAATATTTTTATGTTGATTGTATTTTATATCAAAAAACACATGGAATATATTTTTATATAAATAGTGTATCAAAATTATTTGTTGTTTAGCTGACATTCACACTTAACTGGGCATCATGTATTTTATTTGGCAGCCACAATTCTGAGCTAAAAATGTGGCAAATCCCATTGGGGTTGAATCTTATGGGGAGGAAGTTCAGTGGCCTCTGGCCTCTGCATCAGCATGGAAAGGCTGGTTAAGCACATGTATTGAGAATTTGATGGTTGCCTGCACCAAACTAACAGAGAAGGAAGTGAAGCACCCAACTTTTTGGCCAAGAATTTGGGAGAGACCAAGCTGGAGTGTTGGGGGAGCTGGTAAAGACTGAGGCCTGTTTTGCGCCAGGCCTTTACGTACATGGTCCTAAAATGCATACAAGCCCTTGCTCAGTAATAGCTACTGTCTGGTGAGAGCTTCACAGGTCATCTTGCTAAATCCTCATCAGGAACTTGACAGGTTGGAGGGATCACCTCCATTTCTCAGGAGGGGTAGCAAGTATAGAGAGGAGAAATAGTTTCCAAAATCTTCCGTACAGCTAGAAAGTGGTAGATCCAGGATGGGAACCCAAATGTGTATGAGTGAAGCCTGGACTCTCCAAAGTACTGCACTGTAGGGTGGCGAAGGAGCACTGCCAGAGGAGTCAGAGACCCATGGACCAATCCCAGTGAACTCTTATTGAGTTTCCATCTTGCCTTTCACTCATCCATGTAACCATCCATCCGTCCATCTGTCCATCTGTCTGTCCATCCATCCATCCATCCATCCATCCATCTTGCCTTTCATTCATCCATGCAACCATCCATCCATCCATCCATCCATCCATAGATCCATCCATCTATAAATCTATCCATCCATTCACCTCCCCCCACCCAAACATACACCTGTCCACCTATCCACCCATCTTACTGTGTTGGGCTCTGGGGATGCTGTAGTAGTGGAACAAACCCATGAGCTTACCAGCTACCAGCTCACCTAGAGCATCTTCCAGAAGCTTGTAGCACCCGTGGGGTAAGCCACAAGCTCTTCTTAGCCCAGTTATAATTGGCAGCTTGGCCAAGACCCGAAGTGAATCATAACCCACCGGGGGCTTTCCCAGTGGTGGTCCTCATGTTGTTTTTATTCCATTCAGCCGGGAATGAACAACGTGCTAGACTATGGCCTGGACCGAGTGACCAATCCGAACGAAGTTCAGGTAAACCAGGTAGGTCTCTGCTGCATCCTTTGGGCAGGGCCAAGGTCAGGTTCTTAGGCTGGGAAGGTGTCCGCGTGTCTGTTGCCTATTTTTGTCTGTTGGGACAATGATGTCTCCCCTTTAAGGCTACCAAGAGATATCTTGTGATCTCAGTGTCGGGAGGGCAGGAGGCTACGGGTCTTGCATGATGGGAGAGGAGTGAATGTAGGGTGCAAGTCAGTGCAGATGGGATCTAGGTGGTTGGTCTTCGGACTTTTATGAGGCAGTTCCATTAAGAATCTGATGAAAGTTATGAACCCATTCTGCCCAAAGATGCCCAGACATACATTTTGCACAGAACTTCAGCCACTTTCCAGACCCTCTGGAGACTATATGCCCCAAGCTCAAAACCCTTGAATCAACTTTGGATTTAAACCACATGACCTGGAATGTCACACTTCTTTTTGCCTCTCAGTAAGGTGGGACCTTTGCAAAGATTCCCATATGCTTTTAGTTTTGCAAGGACCTTTTTCCCAGATAGGCCACCACTGATGATCGATGGCCATTTTCCTATGACAATTTTTTATTTAAAGAAATGCAGGGCGTATGCTGTTGAAACAGTGAGCATCCAGGGTAGGGTTTCCCAAGCATGGCACAGTTCTTTGGGGCCAGATAATTCCTTGGGGGATTTCCTACATGTTGTAGGATGTTGAGGACCATCTCTGGACTCTGCCCACTAGATGCCAGGAACTCCATGGGTTTCCCGGCCAGACTCCCAGTCCTGACCATCACAAGTGTCTCCAGGGTGCCCTGGGGGACAATATGGCCCCAGTTGAGGTCCATGGGGCCTCAAACCCACTTAAACTAATCTTAGATGGTTTCATTGCTTTCTCTCTAATGTTGTCCTCGGGCAGCAAGGGGTCAGAGACGTTTTAGCCTCGTGTGTCACCTGTAAGCTCGGCAGTGCCCAAAGGCTTGAGTTTGGAGGTGAGAGGAATGTGCCAGAAAGGAGGAAGAAGGGACCTGGAACTTATGATGACTGTGGGGACCACCAGTGCATGAGACAAAGGTTTGAGTTTAGGGGTGGAGTCCGTGTGGAGTGGGGACATCGAGTTCCCGAAGGGCGTGTCCCCTGGAGCACCACTAGGTTCCTGGGTCGACAACTTTAAGTGGCCCTTCCTTCGATACACACACGGCACTGTCTGCCTTCACGGCTTTTTCCGCGTTCCCCTCAGCAGATGACAGTAATTGCTGAGGCCTCGTAGGCTGGGTTGCTATGGAAACAGAATTATCAAGGAAAATACTGAACTGAGGTGGAAGATTGGCTTTTTTTTTTTTTTTTCGTTAAATGGATAACTGGCAGTTATCCTCTGTGGATACCTCGTGGTGTGGAGGAGGGGAGAGCACAGCTGGAAAGTGTATCACTGTTCTCTGATCCTGGGCAGCAGGAAATGGCTCACCTGTGTGTTTGTGTGTGTGTGTGTGTGTGTGTGTGTGTCTGTATCTGTGTGTCTGTGTATGTCTGTCTGTGTCTGTGTGTCTGTGTATGTCTGTGTGTCTCTCTGTGTGTGTCTGTGTCTGTGTGTGTCTGTGTTTGTGCGTGTGTGCATGTGTCTGTGTGTCTGTGTGTGTCTCTGTGTGTGATGTGTATGTTTGTGTCTGTCTGTGTGTCTGTGTGTGCGCATGTGTCTGTGTGTGTGTGTGTCTCTGTGTGTGTGTGCCTGTGTCAGTGTGTGTGTGGATATGTGTGTGTATGTTTGTGTCTCTGTGTGTGTCTGTGTGTCTCTGTGTGTGTGTCTGTGTCTGTGTGTGTCTGTGTTTGTGCGTGTGTGCATGTGTCTGTGTGTCTGTGTGTGTTTCTGTGTGTCTCTGTGTGTGTTTGTGTCTGTCTGTGTGTCTTTGTGTGTGTCTGTGTGTGTGCATGTGTCTGTGTGTGTCTCTGTGTGTGTCTGTGTGTCTCTGTGTGTGTGCATGTGTCCGTGTGCACGTATCTGTGTGTGTGCATGCGTTTGCGTGTGTATCTGTGTGCGTGTGCATGTGCGGTGCGGGAGGCCTTGACTCCCGCTCTGAGCTGCGCACCTCCATCCTCTGTGCCACTCGGGGCCGCTGCGGGCGCCCAGCCAGGCCCCTGGTCGCTGGGGCTGCACATCCGTGCCCAAGGGCAGCCAGGAGGGGAGGTCACTGTGGCACCGCCACCCGCGGCTACCGGACGCCGGCCGTACCCTCGGCTCCAGACAGCGTGTGACCGGGGGGCTGTCCCCGCCCTGGGTGTGTTTGACACGGGAGCTCTCTCACTTTGTTTATCCTTCATCTTGTCTCTTTCTCTCTCTCTCTCTCTCTCCCACCAGCTCTCTTTTCCTGTCTACACTTTGGCTGCTCTGGAATATTCTGAAGAACAAAAAGCCGTAATTCTCACACAAGCGGGGCCCCTCCTGCCCAGGCGGCCCCAGTGTGCCAGGCCCAGCCGTCGGGGGGCCGGAGGCTGGTGCCATGTTGGATCTGTTGGCAACATTTCCCCCGTCTGACTGAACGTCCCCTGTTTCCTGGGTTGACCTGCCGGGAGGGCAGAGGGTCGAGAGAACGTGAAGTGTCTCCATGAGGTCTTGGGCTTTCAGATTTTTGTCTCATGTCAGAGACAAGCTCTCATTGCTGGTTTGAAGAGAGAGGCCATTTCTGAAATTCAAGAATTCTAGAAAAGACACCTGTTTTCCTTAAATGGAGGCCAATCACCCTAAAGAAATGAACAGCATCAGGCACAGGAAAGAAGGCTGTTAGGTTGGCAGGTGTCTAGGGCCCTGGGTGGCCTGCCTCCTCAGGCTGGTGGCCGCTGGGGGGTGTGGCTGCCCGGCGCAGGGGGGAGCTGGCCGTGGGCCAAGGGCTCCACCTGGAGAGCGTGTCTTCTCTCAGTCCCCATGCCTTGTGGCACACTCAGCCCCCGTCTTCCCTTTATTCCAGTGAGGAGACACCATGGCGGCTGGGCTGTAGCCAGGCCATAGGTAGTGGTTTGCCCAGGGCTGGCCCTTCCTCCTCTGACCCCGACAGGTTGACGATGGTCACGTTGTGATGAGGGCCAGTGTGCTGCGCCGAAGAGATCTTTGACATCAGGGTGAATCCGAGCTCTGCCTCTCCCTGGACATGGGACCTCGGATACGCTCTTGAGCCATTCAGAGCCTCAGTTTCCTTACCTATAAAATGGGACTAACAAGACTCCCTTCCTCAGAGGATTACACGAGATCACTTATGTGAAGTGTCTAGAATGGTATCAAACGCATTGAGGTCACTCCACAGACAGTAGCTGTCCTTACGGGACCTGCTGCCATGCTGTGAGAGACCTAATTGATGGGTCCTGGAGGCCATAGACACTGCTCTCCAGGGCTGTACTTAGCCAGTTTCCTCTTCCACCCTCCCAACTTCTATTTCTGCTGGGTTGGAAGTGGAGGAGGAGGATCCAAGCCTCCCTTGTCTAGACCACTAAACAGCCCTGTTCACACTGGTGTGCACACCAGTCTTTGGGTGAAAGACAGAAATATGGCTGCAGAGGGTGACATCTTGTGTTCTTCAGAGCCCTCAGCCTGGAGCCCTCAGTGAGAGAAAGCCCCCCACTAACTCCCACGCACTGGGGACAGAGAGCTCTCTTCCTAGGACCGGCGCTGGCTGGAAGGGACAGCCCCAACGGCTCATGTTGGCCGGCAGTTCCGGGTGCCTCACCCCTGTCAGAGCTCGGCACAGAGTCACAGCAGCCTCAGGCGGGAATGAGGACTGCCTCTCCTCATCGTGGAGGAGGTGGGCCTAGAGAGCTCGACCCATCCCTGACTCACCGGTGGCTCAGAAACGGTGGAGCTGGGATTGAAACCTGAGCCCACGGCCTCCGAGCCCCCTGGATGTCCTGCCTGATGTGTTCTCATGTCCAATGTGGTGGGGGGGGGTGTTTCTGGAAGCTTTTGCTTCCAGAATTTTCCTTCCAGGATTTCATTCTTACAGTGGCATGCTAAGAGAGGTAGTATCGGTAACGTTTTTCGTGTGACGAAATAGAAGCAGAGAAATTGAGCAGCTTGCCCCAGCGTGCCCAGACAGGATTACGTTTGGGTCTTCCAGGTCTACGAAGACCTCTCCCCGGATCCCATTGGTCCCACCCCCTCCCCCAACCATGGCCTGAATTCTAGGGTCCGCATCGCGGGAGAGCCACCTGCGCTGGGCCCACGGGTCTGTGCTCAGTAGGGCCCTGCGCTTGGTTCCATGCTCTCCTGCCACCGTCTTAAAATTCTTCCTGCTTCCTTTGGACACAAGGTCCTGCGTCTGCATTTTGCCCCAGACCCTGTGAATTGTGTAATTTGCTCCTGGTCAGGAGGTCCGAGGCAGGGCAGATGGCCTCCTCCGATTCTTGTCTCCTTGGACAGCCTGCCGCGCCGTCCCCCCCCCGCCCCAGTCTCCTCTGCTCTGCATTCACTCTGTCAGTTCCCAGACTTCCTGATTGCTGACTTTTGACCCTCTCCCTGCTCTTGATGCCTTTGTCCCCCGATTCCTCACGGTTGTCCTGTCTCCTGTCTCCCCTGTGCTCCGCCACACCCTCACCTCTGATTCTTCAAGCGCGGTCCTGCCTGGCCGGCTGTCTGAGCCCAGGGTCCCTGTGGGCCCTCCTCCTCCCTTTCCACCTTCCAGCCTGCACTGGCCCGAGGACCTCTTGCCCTGTGACAATGTCTGCAGCCTGTCCCCGGGGTTTCGAGGCCAGCAAGCAGGCCACAGAGCTGTGTAAACAGGCCATCGATGTGTTCCTATTTGTGTAACTCCACAGGAGAAAAATAACAAGTTAGAATTCCAAGAATGCGTAGCATTTGAAGGTCCCTTAGGCAGCATATTTTGCTGTAGGAAAGTGTGTCACTCGGATGAGGAATAAAGAAGTGACTTCCCACCAGGAGGGCCAGCTGTTGAGAAAGCAGGCGATTTGTGCATGAATTACAGGGAGAAAAAAATGTTTATGTCTCACGTTGCCAGGAAGTGGTTTTCCTTTGACTTGTTTAGAAACGTGCGTGTGTTTTTAATTTCATTTTAATGTCAAAAAATTTTAAATGTTTTATTTACTTTTGAGAGAGAGAGAGAGAATGCAAGTGAGGGAGGGACTGAAAGAGAGGGAGACACAGAATCCGAAGCAGGTTCCAGGCTCTGAGCTGTCAGCACAGAGCCCGATGCAGGACTCAAACTCAACAAACCACGAGATCCTGACGTGAGCTGAAGTCGGACGCTGAACTGACTGAGCCACCCAGGCGTCCCTTTAATGTTTTTTTATGGCCTTGGGCTAAGTAATAACAATATTGACAGGTTTATGAGATGTAGCAAATAAAAAATACAGGGTGCTCAGCTGAATCTGAATTTCAGATAAACAATGAATAACTTCTTTAGTATAATTACGTACCGAATATTGTCGGGCACCCTGTCCTTGACGTTGTGATTGTGGTAATGCCGTGCCTCCTCTTAGCAGTAGTGTGTGAACCCCAGTCAGTAACCCCTGCAGGTTGAGTCTCTCCTATATGCCAGTCACCTGTGTGTATTATCTCATTTAATCCCCTCCCTCCTTTAATCCCCTTTTACAAAGGAAGAAAGAGACTTTCAAATGCTTAATAACTTATGCAAAGTCATATAGCCAGTAAGTGACAGAACCTGGAATCTGACCTGGACCTGATTTGAAAGTCCATTCTCTTTCCTAAGACTTAGCCCTCTCCCCAAACTCTCTCTCTGACTTTTAGAAAAGTCCAGAACCCTACCCTGTACCATCCCAGTGTACACACACCCTTAACAGGTCAGAGATACTCTGTATACCCATCATGAAGAAGCTGTTCAATAGAGAGAGTGTGGGAGAGGGGCAGAGAGAGAGGGAGAGAGAATCTCAAGCAGGCTCTGCACTGTCAGCACAGAGCCCAATGTGGGGCTCGATCTCATGAACCACCAGATCATGACCTCGGCTGAAGTCAGATGCTTAACCGACTGCCACACAGGCTCCCCTAGAAAGCTATTTTTAAATCTAGAAATAACCAGCAAAGCCCATGTGGGAAATCCAAGATAGAGGTGGAGAAGCCTCAGGTTCTGCTATGCTGTTCCCAGAGGGTGATGGGTAATCCTGGGGATCAGAAAACAAACAGCAGACTGTTCTATCGATACAGGAGCCCTACTGGGGTAAATAAAATCAAATAAAGTGAATTCAAATATGAAATATTTGAACACACCGAAGACTGAGAAAATGGGCTCAGATTGAGAGTGTGCTGACAGCTCAGAGCCTGGAGCCTGCTTTGGATTCCGTGTCTCCCTCTCTCTCTGCCCCTGCCCTGCTCACGCTCTGTTTCTTAAAAAAAAAAAAAAAAGTTAAAAAAAAGAAATATGTATAAATTGCAAAATGATGACCACAATAAGGTTAGTTAACACCTCTGTCCCTTCATATAAGTATGATTTTTTTTAGCGTGTGGTGATAACATTTACGATCTCCTCTCTTTGACAATGTTCAAGGATATAGTACAGCATTGTTAATTATAGTTTCCACGCAGCTGTGTGTTAGCTCCACAGAGCTTTTTTATTGTATTGCTGGGAGTTTTACTGTCATTAGTGTTGGTTAATGGGGGTTTCCCGTCTTTCTGTTTCGTCTTGTGATGGGGGCTTTAGCTCTCTTTTTTAGTTTTAAATTAAATGGCTGGACAGAGCCCTTCCATTGTGTAGCACCTGTCACTTGAAGACAAAGAAGGAACTGGCGAAGAGAGTAGGCTATTTTCCGGTTTTCCAGGATCACTCCTCAGCTTTGTGAAGGGAAGATCTAGGTTTGAATCTTGGCTCAACCCATTACCGACCAGGAGATATTGGAAAAGTTGCCCTTTAAGATCTCAGAGCCTCAGTGTCCTCAGCTGAAAGTCAGAACGATAAAACCCCCCTCTCTTAAACTGTAAGGGATCCGAAAGAGGTACATTACCCTGCACGAATTGCTAACTGGTTGCTGTTATGCAAAACTCTAGCTTCCCCTTTGAACAGAAGGCACAGACCAGTAGCTACTATTTTTAGTCCATTTTAGCACACTTCTGGTAAGAGATTCTGACTGTATAGATTTGAATGCAAAGCCACTCTGACCCCAGGGTCCTTTTCTACCTGAAATGGTAGTCTTCTAAAACAGCGCCTTCTGTTAAGAGATCATGGGGACAGATAATCAGTTTGGGGAGTCTTCAACATTTTAGGTAGAAAAATGCTTTATTCTAATTTAAGTTTAGAATACATCTCCATTTTTCTGGGCCTCCAAGAACATGGAAGCCATCATTTATCTGAGTTTTTGAAGTTTATTTATTTGGAGAGAGAGAAAAAGTGCACCCATAGGGGAGGGACAAGGAGAGAGAGAGAGAGAGAGAGAGAGAGAGAGAGAGAGTGGGAGAATCCCAAGGAGGTCCTGTGTTGTCAGCACAGAGTCCGACTTAGGGCTCATTCTCACACACCCTGAGTTCATGACCTGAGCCAAGATCAAGAGTCAGATGAGATTATGACCTGAGCTGAAATCAAGAGTCGGACATTCAATTGACTGAGCCACCCAGGGTCCCCTCATTTACTACTGTAACTTTACACTCTTCTCCCAAAAGCCAAGATGAATTCAGGGATTCAGCCCAACCTACCACAGTGCCTACAGGGCCATCTTAAATAGAATGCGAGCTACAGATGGGGAAGCAAGTATGTGGCTTGAATGCTCTCACAGGAGGCCACTCTGAATCGTGACAGCCATTCCTCAGGTATTCATAACAATTTGACCAATACAAACTGGGGGGAAAAAACAAGCCACATTGCCAAACATGAAGCACATAACCAAACAACCTGAGCCCAGCAGCCACGGAAAGCTGAGTCCCAGAGTTGAACTGGAAGATTGTATCGGGCCCCATCCACTCATTAAAGGGGCTGAAGTAAGCTCATGCCTGGGGTGAGCAGGGCATCGTCTCTCTGGATTTTTTGAGATGGAGTAGAGTAATCCCGGATCCCAAAGGGGACTCCGTGTATAGGTTCTTAGAAGCTCCTGGAAACCGTTACCCTTCACACTTGTCTCCTACTAAAATGCTCTACAATCGGACATGTTTCCTTAGTGTCACTTTTCTGCTCAGTGCAATTCCTGGGAGTCAGGCATCTTTGGTGATTCCGGTCTCAGTTTTCTGAGAGTTGGTTGTGTCCAGGGGCTGCTTGGTGGTGACTCCCATACTTTAAATTGATCCTCTTCATTCCTGGCTGCTACTATTCAAGTAGATTAACACAACCACATCTTCACTGGAAACAGAATCAGAAGTCCAAGGAGACACCATTTCCCTTAGCCAGCTAGCAAAATGAGCACTGGCCAATGAGCCCATGGACAAGGAATGAAGGAAAGTCTAATCTGGAATGTCATGTCCTTGTTTCCTTTCTAATCTTTCCTGGTTTCCATTTTGCCTCATTAGATTGCTTTTGTGTAACGGCTTTTCACAGGAAATCCTTTCTCCTGGGTGGGGGAGTAGGGAGAGTTATCTTAGAAAATTAAAGGCAGGTCTCTCTGCTTTGGACTCATGCACCCTGACTTCTTCCTTTATAGCACTTACCACACCTGTAATTCAATACTTATTTCTGTGATTCTATTTCACATATGTATGACCCACCATGCACCGTTAAGAGCAAGGTGACATGTCCTCCTTTAGCATAATTTCTGATGTGCAGGAGATGCTCAAAAAAAACATCAGATGGGCCACTTGGGTGGTTCAGTCAGTCGGTTGAGTGTCCGACTCTTGATTTTGACTCAGGTCATGATCTCAGTTTGTGGGTTCAAGCCCCAGGTTGGGCTTTTGTGCTGATAGCATGGAGCCTGCTTGGGATTCTCTCTCTCCCTCTTTCTCTGACCCTCCCCCCTCAAAATAAGTAAACCTAAAAAAATGGGTATGGTAGTAAATCATACCTGTTTCCTCACCAAAACCTTAGTTGAATGATTTCTCCAGTGGTTGTATCGAATAAGGTAGAGGTGGTGGTGATGGGGAAAATTCTATCTTTTAAGTAAGGACAGGTGAAACGGTTTTTTCATGGGTGAGGATTTTTATTTTTCAAATGGGTGTTTCAACTATAATGACTTAATGGCATCTGTTTAATGGCTTTTGCTTCTTTGTTTTGCAGAAACAAACAATCACTGCTGTCAGAAAAGAGGTAATTAGTTTCCCAGTCCCAGGGAAATTTGATTTTTAAATCTTCTCACAAAGTGTATGTACTTTGGCTTCATGTTCTGCCCTCAGTAATAAAATGAAGAACCACGTGTAATGTTCAAACACTTGTCTCCAAAGTAATGGACGGCACAGAATGTCAAAGCATCTTTTGTAAGATCTACATGGATTGGCGCTGACATTCGGGATAGGAGACACCCTCAGAAGGCACAGATCTGAGGGACATGGGAGTGAATGCCACAGTGTCTGCCTCCCCACCCCGCCCCTGCTTCTACAAGTACAGGGCCACTCAGAACGTCTCTGAATGGGCACGCTACCTATTTTGGCAAATTTTGTGACCAGGGCACAAGACAGAGCCCTGGGAAGCGTTGGCTATTGAGGTTAGACCTGCTCTGTCAGCCAGAAGCACCTGAGGGAAAAGCCAAGCATCCATCCCCATGTCTCGATTTAATGTTCCTTAGAACTCTTTGTTTTTCCAATTGGTGCCTTTTCCCAGACTGATATGTGATGGGCTGCAGAGGCCCCTAATTGGGAGTTGGGGGTCCCCTGTCTACTGTGGGCCTGTGTCCTGTTAGTACCGAGGGGGGTGGCTTGAGGGGATGGGATGTGGGGCTGTGACAGATAAATGGCTCCTGGTTCTGGAGGCCACATGTAAGTGCCACTCAAGGATGGGGAGGTTGGACATCTTCTAACCAATGTGTCTCTTCCAGATCATGTATTACCAACAGGCCTTAATGAGGTCCACGGTGAAGTCTTCAGTGTCCCTTGGAGGGTATGTCCCTAATTAGTTGGTCTTGCTGAGGTCTGAACAAGAGGTGGGCAAGAGAACTTTCCACTTTCAGGCAAACTTGAGCAGTCATGGGTTGACGTTAGATCCTAAGGAACTCTGAGGGACAAAATCGGTCCCTTGAGGGTTAAGTTCCTGGTTCCTCAGTCTGTGTAAGTGTCTAGGTCTCATCTTGGGCTAGGCAAGATCAGAGATGGGAGGATTTATATAAGTCTCATCTTTCTTGGGATCCACTAAAGTGAGGATCGAGAAGGAGGGAAGAATTGACAGTTCATGGACCGTACGTTGGGGATCCATGGCAACCTGTGTTCCTGTCATTACTCGAATTTATTAGAGATGTCTGAGTTATGTTTGCTGGTTCAGTACAATGTCAAATGCCCATTGTTCATCTTTGACTTAAAATCCAATTAGGATAAATTGGAAATTTACATTTGATCTATTGAACATTCAGGATACCTTGCTCCAGTCTCTCGTAGGACATTATTTAGGAGACCCAAAAGGGTTTAGTGTCCCCCAAATGTAAGCAGTTATCCTTTTCAAGTGTGGAATTCACTTTAGGACCACTTGGCTGATTCTGAGATTTTCCTGCATACATGAAAATGGACTTGGCTTATTTCTAGGGAAGTACAGTGTGACTAATAATTTATTTTGACCGTGTAAGACTCCAGGAATGGTACCAGTCAAGAGGGAAGGTATTATGTTTTGTCCTTTGCCTTTCTTCCAATGTGGTTAGGGGTTATGCTCTTTGAAATATCTTTGAGTATCTTTCTGCCCTTTCACCAATCCCTAGTTTGCAAACATAACACTGGCCTAAAAAAATGTGCCCTGACCTCACCCACGTTTTTCGATGACTTCTGACTGCAGCTCCATCACAGATGTGAGTGTGCCTCTGTACTCAGTGGACATTCACTTTGGGCTATAATGATAATCACTGTTTTATGACAAAGTAAAAACCATCTCCTCTGATGTTCCAGAAGCCCAATTTAATGAAACCAAACAGAAAGAACGTTGAAGGAGACTCAAAGGCTATTGGATACTTTTACACCCACTTTCTAATTTTTATTTGTTTTAGTGCCTCATTGCCATTAAATGACATTTTTTGTGTTTGGACCTGTGGGCTAGTTTTCTTTTTTCCTCCCTTCAGTTGGTCAACTGGAGAGGTCTTGCTGAGAAATAAGAGGGTCTTGGGAGAAATGAAGCCAAGGGACTTGCATTCTGCACAGAACTATAAACCTCATGCTCTGGTATATTTCTAGGGCATGGATTCTGTTCTAGCGAAATCTCATGGCTGCGGGCAGACCTCACGGCAGGTGTCTCCCGTGTTTACCATGGATGACTTCCCCACCTACGGGGTGCAGGCACAGTAGGCTTTTCCAAACTGCCCAAACACAAGGAAATGTCTTGCCTGAGAAGGTCTAACTCACATAGAAGGAATTAGCTCCTGCTCAACGTTTGCGAATGTGGGATTCATGCCTCAGTGAGACCACAGGGTTTGAAGGAGGACTCCAAGTTCCCAAACTTAGGCATTATCCTAAGGAAGGAATAGCAGAATCTCAGAGACTATGGCAACCTCAGGCTTCTAGGACGCTGGTTGGAATATGTGCAGACCTAGTTGGCTTTGAACTTTGAAAACTCAGGATAAAATATAAAGGGGCTTTATTTTAATAAAACAGGTACAGGAGAGAAATTGCAAAGGGATTGGATGGGGAGAGAGCGTTTCATCTCACGAGTAGATCCGGATCGGATCCTGTCAAATACCTGTCATTCCCAAGGGCTATTAGAGCATCTTTCTAGGAAGACAGTAATAAGTATGTAACTAAATCGATAAAGAGAAAAGGAGGGCAGGCTGGTCAGTCAGCCTGAGTATTGATTTTGTCTCTTGGGTGTTGAACTTCTAGGAAATCGTTTTCCATTTGCTTTTCAGGATCGTCAAATACAGTGAGCAGTTTCTGTCCAATGACGCCATCATGTCAGGCTGCCTCCCTAGCAATCCTTGGATAACAGATGACACCCAGTTCTGGGACTTAAATGCCAAATTGTATGTATTTGATATATTGGTGTTTTTTAAAAAATAGGTTTTTAAGTTACAATTCACATACCATACAATTCACCCAATTAAAGTGTGCAATTTGATGGTGACTACTGTATTCTTAGATTTGTGCAATCATTACCACAGTTAATTTTAAAGCATTTTCATCACCCAAATAAGAACCCCCCTCCACCCCTCCCGCCCGAGAAAACCGCAAAACTATTTTCTGTCTCTGCGCATTTACCTGCTTTAGACATTTCCTGTGATGGAATCATATAATATGTGGTCTTTTTTTGTGATTAGCTTTCTCTTCTACTGAGCATAATGCTTTCAGGGTTTAACTGTGTTGCACAGTGTATTAGTTCACCATCCTTATTTATGGATGGATGATGTTCACTGGAAAGCTACACACGTTTTTATGCATTCATCGGTTGACGGACGTTTGGGTTGTCTCGGTCTTTGAGCTGTTAGGAATAAAGTGCTGTGAGCATTCATGCACAGGTTTTCGCGTGGACGTATGTTTTCATTTCTCCTGGGTGTGTACCTAGGAGTAGAACTGCCGGGTCAAATGGTAACTCTGTGTTAACAATATATTGTTTTTGAAAAGAAAACGACCATCATTATGGCTTTGCCTTTTTCGTTATCTAATTAGAGAACAAGTCAGTTCCTGGAGGGCAGGGCCCTGCCCCTGCCTTGGCAATCATACCACTCGCTCCGTGGCTCTGTTTTGTGAGCTCTGAGTGGTTGTCAATGCTGGTTGTATCTACATGAGCTTGTTGTTTGCAAGAGAGACAAAGGCAGCAATGCAGAAGGAGAGCATCAACCAATGAAGGAAGAAGAGAAGGTATAATAGTCACGTCAGAGGGATAGAGAGAGGAAGAGGGGAGGAAGGAAGGGACTGGTTAGTGGATGAGGCGGGTAGGGTGATGGGAAAGATAGAGAGGCTCAGGTGCGTACCGCAGTTTAGGTCACTGCCAACGCCATTACACCCAAGGCCTGAGGAACGTGCAGGCAGCACAGATCCAGCCAGGTGAACAGGCAGAGCTGGGGAGCCCTTCCATTTACCCCTCCTGGCCTGCTGTGGGGGGCTGATGGGTAAAGGAGGGCACTCATCTGGAGTTGGGGTCACTTGTTGACTAATATCAGCTGCAGAGCCAAAGACTCTAGAACCACCTTCCGGAGAGGCTTCCCTCCTTCTCTGGGGTTCTAGTTATTAGGGTAGTTTTCCGGAGCCTACACCTGTCTCCCAGGGTGCCAGATAAGAAAAGTGACCTGAATCCTCTTGCGCACAATGATATGCAGTGTTTAGCTCTCTGTGGAGGAGAAGGTGGGGTCACCTGGCCAGGAAAGGGGTTGTCCCAGGAGCATTTGGGACAGCTGCTGAATTTTAAATGAAATGGAGAGTATGGTATTGCAGCTCGAGGCAGAGATTTGCCAGGGAAAAGAATGGAGGTGGGGCCCTACTGGACGGATGCAAAATGGCGCCCCATAGACAACAGGAAGCCTTGTTCTGAATGGTTTAGATCAGAAAGCTGTATTAAAATCACCTGGGAGGCTTAAACACCAGAGAGGAAACAAAAACCACTGTCCAGCCCTTAACCCCAAAGCCTCTTAATTGGCCTGGGCTACCCTCTTGGTTTTTAAAAGCTCCCATTGATTTTCATTAACAGCCGCGATTCATAATACTGGACTAGAGCAGTGTGGGCCCAGGACCAGCAGCTGCAACATCAGCGGGAGCTTGCTAGAAATGCAAATTCTTGGGCCCCACCCACCCCTGTGAGTCGGAACCTCAAGGCATGGCACCCAGCATTCTGTGTTTTGGGTCTTCCAGAAGATTCTGACTCATGCTGAAGTTTGCGTACCACTCTTTTTTATACATTTTTTGAGATCTGCTTCTTATGTGAGCCTTGGTCTTCTCAGCAATAACAGAGACGTGGGGATGACAGTGGTTGGTTCGTGGCGTTCTCTTAAAGGCCCTGTATGTAAAGAACAGTGTCTCACAGTGGGGACGCTCTGCAAATGGTGGCTCTTAGTATTATTACGGTACTCTTCCTGTTTTCGCACTATTGATTATAGAAAGCACAAACGTGCCTGGCTGACTTCAGATCCAACGGATGTGAGTTGTACCCGGTCACGAGTCCAGCTGTTGTATTACTGGGAAGTGTGGGGTTGTGGGCTTGGAAGCTTTTGTTTCCAAGGGGCTGCATTGGGTTCTGGAAAATTTTATAAGGAATGGAAAGAAAAGCCAACTCTTTCCCTGATTTTCTGGAATGTTAGACCTCCGCAAGTTGCACTCAAATGTCTTACCTGGGAGCAGGGAGACCCTTCCGAACACGGAGGTGGTGTGGGACTTGCGTGTTGGAGGATGCTCTGGGAGTGGGTGCGTTGGTGACCGTAGGGTCTACCGGGATTTGGGACCTGAGGGCAGGTAAAGGAAAACCACAGGCTCCCTCCCACCAGATGCCCGTGGTGAAGGGTCGTGGGGCGGGGTGGCAGTGACCACACCACCCGTCACCAGTGCCGCTCTGGAAATCTTCTCTGGTCTGGCAGCCTGGCCGGTCCTCCCCTGGCCAATCTCCACAAACCTTAGGGGGGCATCCGTGTGCCTTTTTGGTGGAGTGTAAGGCTGTTGAAGTGGGCATCCTTCTCACCTCTGCCCCCACCCCCCCATAAGAGCCCCAGGGGACTTGTCTGCTTGCATCTTTCTAGCGAGTAATCACTTGGGTTGTACGTTCATGCAGGGATTGGTGGGGGGTGGGGGGGGAGGGGGAGGATCGGGTTGAGTCCTGGGTGGTGGGACTCATGAGCTTGGTGGGGCGCTCCCCCCTTTCCCCCTTGTCCCCCTGCCGGACCCCTCCTGGCACAGCCCCTGCCTTGCACTGCGTGTCTGGTGTCTGGTGCATTTACAAATCATCATCCTTGCAGGGTGGAAATCCCAACCAAGATGCGGGTGGAACGATGGGCGTTCAACTTCAGTGAACTGATCCGAGACCCCAAGGGCCGGCAGAGCTTCCAGTACTTTCTCAAGAAGGAATTCAGCGGTGGGTCTTGCAACTTCTTTGACACGTTTTTGTTTTGTTTGTTTATTTGTTTGTCTTACAATGTTTTACTTGTAGAAACACACCTGTTCTGTCTGGGGAAGGTTTCGGGGATTTCTCAGTAGATAGTGTCACAGCTCTGCGCATGCGCGTTCTTCCGCACTCGCCTCTTGGAAGTGCCTTTCCGGTCCCTTTCCATCCATAGTCGGGGGTGGGGAACGAAATCCATCAGTGTTAGCATTACTCGCATTTGCAAGGGCTCTGTCCCCCTGGCGGCTCTCACCCTGATTCTGGGCTCAGAGTCCCCGAGCCCCGCGTCCCCTGCCACAAGCCCTGGCCAGACGGGAAGCGGAAAACCAAGCTTTCTTCTTTTTGCCCCGCAGCCCGGTTTCCTTCAGCTCACACCTTCTCTGTGCATTTGATTCAACGGGGAGTATTTTAAAAACACATCTGCCTGGATGCTGTCTCCAGAGACTCCTTTATTTTTTTATGTTTTTGGTTTGGGGTGGGATCGCCCCGGGTCTGAAAACTCCCCCGGTGATTCTAGCATGTGGTTGTGCTCTGCTTCCTTCGGGGCCTTAGGAGTGTGCGGATTTCAGTGGGACGGGCGGGGCCCCATTTTCTACACCTGGTGTCCCAGAGACATGCTCTCTGGGGCTCTCAGCATGGTAGGGAGGCGCTGGTAACTTTTGGAAACTCATTGCCCCGAGAAACATCTGGGAAAACTGAAAGGCCAGATTAAAACCTGTTTTATCAGGCTGAACGTTCAATTGGCATCAGCAACCTTTTGCTGAAATATGTGCTTTTATGGGATTCGTTCATCTGCTTACTGAACCCCCCAGCCCTGCGGAGCATCACATTTGAACCTCGATTCTCAGCTGCTGGCTCCCAGCACCCATTTGTCTAGGGGGTTGCTCCTGAACTAATCCCATTGTCCCAGGGGACAGGCCATTAGCCCGTTTGTGTGATGCAGCACATCATATTATATGGATTCCTGACAGTCCTTCTCTCTAGTCAAGCCTAACTGCCTTGATTCCATAAAACCCAGAATAGATGATGGGAAAGGCAAGGGCTTTTAGCTGGGGGCCCAGGAGCCACCGGAGAATAAGAGGATAGGGTGCCATCTAGTGGCAAAACGACAAACCACACCCTGAGCTGATCCCATCCTATTTCTTAGTGACAGCGAGAACATATTGAAAAGATTTCCCTGTTAATTTCCCAGCAGTACTTCTGATGGGGCGCCTGGGTGGCTCAGTCAGTTAAGCATCCCTCCTGATTTCAGATCAGGTCATGATCTCACCCCAACAGCCCGTGGGTTCGACCCCCATAGGGCTCTCTCTGCCCTTCCCCCCAATAAAAAATCATTAAAAAATAGTACTTCTGGTGATCTCATGAGATTCCCAAGGCTTCAGATAGAAACAGGGAAGATGAATCATCAGTTTTATTATATAATTAAAAATTTTAAAAATTGGGACAGACTTCACATACCGTAAATACACAGACTATGTAATTCACATGCTATGACCCTTTTAAAGCGTACCAGCCAGTGGTTTTTAGTATATTCACAAAGTCGCACAACCGTCATCACTATATAATTATAGAACATTTTCACTACCTCAGAAAGAAACCTCTTACTCATTCAGAGTTGTTCCCTAGTCGTCTCTCTTCCTCTGCCCCCCCCACCTTCCCATCCTCAGTGACCACTCATTTATTTTCTATCTTCATAGCTGCCTATTCTGGACATTTCCTACAAATGGAATTATACACAGTGTGGCTTTTTGTCTTCTCTCGCACACATAGTGTCTTCAGGGTTCTCTCTGGTATAGCACTGAATGGTGGTGCTTCATTTCTTGTCATGACCAAATAATATCCCATTGTATGGCTCTATCACATGTTGTCTATCACTCATCATTCGGTGGCCCGTGGGGTCGTTTAGGCTTCTTGGCTATTGTGGATAATGCACATTCATGCCTGCGTTTTTTGTGTGTTCATTTAAGGTTTTATGGTAATAAAATGTTTATAACATAAAATTATCATTTTAACCAAGTTTACATGTATAGTTTAGTGGCATTCAAGGCTGTGCAACCGTCTTCACCATGCAAGTTCCAGAGCATTTTTATCTCCCCCACCGAAACTCTGTCCTCATTAAACACCAGCTCCCCCAGCTCCCAGCGACCGCCATTTTACTTTCTGTCTCTAGGAATGTGACTGTTTCAGGTACCTCATATAAGTAGAATCATGTAATGTATTTTTTTGTCCATTTGGACTGGCTTCTTTCGAGACATCCATGTGGTAGCGCATGTTAGAATTGTATTGCTTTTTAAGGCTGAATCAGGCACCCAGGTGGCTCAGTCAGTTGAGCACCTGACTTCAGCTCGGGTCATGATCTCAGTCAGGTTGGTGAGTCTGAGCCCCACGTCTGGCTTGCTGCCGTCAGCACTGAATCCATTTCAGATACTCTGTTTCCCTCTCTCTCTGTTCCTCTCCCGCTCACACTCTCCCCCTCAAAAATGAATAAACATTAAACAAAAGAGGCTTAAGGTGGAATCATACTCCATTGTGGCATAGACCACATTCTGGTCATCCATTCATCGGCTGATGGGCATTTTTGCTTCGCACCTTGGCTGTTGTGAATAACTGCTCATTTCACTTTAACCTAAAGCAGTCACCTGTCTTTTGCCGGGGGTAAGGTCGTCTACACTGCACCTGCTGTGAAACTGATGGCTGTCACTTAGAAGCATCGCTGGCCTGGTCATTCATGCCTGTGATCTCAGTCCTCAGGACACCCTGAAGTTCATGCCCAAGAGGAGGGACCTCTGTAGAGTGATGGGACAGACCTCAACTAGTTTAGGATCGTGCAGCTTTATCCATTCCGAAGCACCTGGGAGCTTTCCAGAAAATGCTGTGAAAGGAGACGAGGGGGTGCTCTTGTGATTTGCCCACACCACAGTGTGCTGCGATTTATGAGCACGCGCGTGCACACGCACACACGCGTACAATGCACCCGCCTACACATATACACACAAACATAACACGCACACACATGCACACTCACACACTTGCTGCCCCACTGGTGTGATCATCTTTATTTTCTCAGGCAAAAATGACCGCCTGGGACAGTGGCCCCAGAGTATTCGCCTTCCGACTGGGTGCCGTGGAGACAATTAGGGAGACGATTTAAGTTGCAAGGAAGCCAGGACTCTGGAGGAGACTGGCTTTCCTTCTGGGGCCAGAGGAGCCGAGTCGGTCTGGCTCAGGCGACCCTCTGTTATGCCCCCCAGTGGCCAGGCCCTCCCTGAGAGTCAGTCCATTAGCGTCGCTGCTTGAGCAGCCTCTCTGGAAGGACCTTTAGCTGGAACACACCCTGGGGGGCAGCTAACAAAGAGGGGGGAGTCTGTTCACGCCAAGGAGGCAGAAGCCACGTGCAGTCACTGAGCAGGAGCAAAGCAAACAGGGGTCTTTGTGAAGAGAGCCTGTTGTGTAGGAGGAGATGTTTATAAGCCTAATCATATGCTAATTTGTTCAAGTGATATTTGCTACTGCCAAATTCCAGGATGGGAAAGCCTGGGCTGACACATGAGCTCTGACCTGTGCCCTGTTGGGAAAGGCCAGTGTGCACGGTGGCCAGGTATGGCTGCGGAGGCGGTGGATGCCAATCTGGTTCATTTCAAAGACCACGTGTAGGGCAGTCACAAGTTTGCAAAGTTCTCCCAGGCTCTGGAAGTAAGACGTGGCCCCGTCTCTCGAGGAGTGTTCTGTCCCCCTTACCCAGGGTGCCCTGGTTTGTCCCACATCGGGAAGAGGCTCACTGGGCTGGGGACTGAATCCACCCCAACTGACCCGTCTCCTTTCTTTCTTCTTTTCTTCTCCCGCCTTGGCTCCTGCTTGGCTTTCATCTGTGTGGACCCCTCCTCCCCGTGCAGGGGAGAATCTGGGATTCTGGGAAGCCTGTGAAGATCTGAAGTACGGAGATCAGTCCAAGGTCAAGGAGAAAGCGGAGGAGATTTACAAGTGAGGACCAGCCAGATTTGTTGGGAGAGCTGCCTCGGGGGCCTCTGCTGGCCACTCCCTCCCGTCCCCATTCCGTTTGAGATTGAGACCGAATGGGAGGGACCACATGCCTGGTGTGGGCCTCCGCCGCGGCACCTGCCATGCTATAGACAGTCACCTCCTCACTAAGGCTTGGGGCTTCCTGGGAAGAAAGTCCGGGAAGGCGCATGTTGTCACCGCCCTGCACCAAGGGGGTGTGCTCCACAGTTAAAGAGAGCTGCCCTGAGTTATGGTGCAAAGTGCTCTGTCTCTGACTAAACCCCCTGTAGATGTCCTGAGAGGAGTGTGCGCGTGTGTGCGTGTCTGAGTGAGACAGCAGGTGGTGTAGGAAATCCGGTCCCCAGCCCCTTACGGAAGTCAGGACCACGAAGAGAGGGAGGTCCCCGAGCCTCTGGGACCGTGCGCCCTGCTTGGGGTACAAACGTGCGCACATCTCTGGCCGTAGGCCCCGCTTGCTCATTCTAGCAGTGAGTCTGTTCTGCTCCAGCCCTGCCTTTCCCCCAAACTAGGCTCCGTGTTGCCCAGCAGCCAGGGGTTCTGGTTCAGAGGGCCAGGCCTGCCTCTCATGGCCGCATGGAGAGGGAGGGAGACTCGGCGCCGCCCAGGGGCCGACCCGTGAGATGTGCACCCTCGCTCCCCGCTGCTGTGGTGAGCTCCCCACCAGTCCTTCCCCTTTGCACTGGACGTAGCAGATGCCAGTCTTGGGCTCCAAGTGCTCAGCCTGTTTGGGTCACACGCTCATGCGTAGACATGGTTGTCAAAGCCCCACCGGTGTGCTGGGCTGGGACCAGCCCTCTGCAGCCAGCAGACTGTGGCGCTGAGCCTGGGGCAGCAGGCCGGGTGGCCCCTCCTGTCCATGCACTCGTCCATCTGCACCTCTGGTATCCTCCCAACGGACCCAGAACGGACCACGGCAACTCTGGGCAAGGCACCAATGACACCGAAGGCAAGAGCTCGAGGGTTTGTGCCTCGTAATGTGCAGGCTCCTGCTCTTGCCCAACAGTGTGCCCACCTCCTCGGCACAAAGACTGTGCGCTCCGAGAGGGACGGGTGAGGGCGGGATTGTGGTTCTGGGGAGGTCCTGTGACGTCCTTCCCTGGAACAGTGGCCCCTGACTCCCATGCACGCACACACACACACACACACACAACCCCTAACTCCAAGAATCCACTGTAAGAAAACTAGCTGCTTCTCCTTTATATCAGCTTCCTTTCTCCCCAGGCTCTCCGGGTATATAGTCTCAGTCTGAATTATTTAGTCTATTTATTTTTGAGAGAGAGAGGGACAGAGAGTGAGTAGGGGAGGGGCAGAGAGAGAGGGAGACAGAGAATCGGAAGCAGGCTCCAGGCTCTGAGCTGTCAGCACAGAGTCCGACACGGCATTTGAACCCACAAACCATGAGATCATGACCTGAGCCGAAGTCGGATGTTTAACCAACTGAGCCCCCCCGAGTGCCCCTAAATCCCCAAATGTTAATGTACAGCTTCAGAGTGTAGCAAAACATCCGCGCATCTCTCACCCTGGAAGAACTCAGAAGGGAGCACTAGAGAGCCGCATGACTGGATCTGGGTTCTCACTGGGGCCGTCAGCAAGGACGCCCTCACCGTCCACCCTCTGGGCCCTGGGACTGTGGGTTGCTGCCCGGCCCGGCATTTGAGATTCATTTCTAAATGCAGCTAGGGCTCCTGGCTGGCTGTCCGTGGAGCAGGCCACTCTTGATCTCAGGGAAGTGGGTTTGAGCCTCACGTTGGGCATAGAGGTGACTTGAAAATGGTTTTTGCTAAATGCATCTAGGCTGGGCCAAAGGAGAGCAGGGGCCCTGCAACATCTGTTTGGAGGTGTCTCAGCCTGGTTCCAGGTGGGCCCCCTATCCTGGTAAATAAGTCAGAAGGCAGTAAGTTGGAAACCGGATTCTTTATTCTAATGGCTGGCAGTGCCCACCAACTTTGCGGTCTCTCTCTCCGTCTGGGGATGGGAGCGCTAAAGTGACATATTCCCCATCTGAATACTGGTGTGACTGTTTTCTTGCTTCTAAGAAATGCCACTTGACAACCTGTTCAGTCTTTACTGTCTCCTAAAAAAAGGACCGCTTTCATTCTGGGTGACTTGAGTCTTGTCAATTCCTCCTTCCCAAGCAGCTGCAAACTTTCAGTAACAGACTTGGGTTAGCCACTTAGTAATATGTTCCTCCCTAGCTACTTAGTAACATTTCCTCCCGGCTCCAGGCTGTTCTTGGCCCCAGGGGCCAGGCGGTGGATAAACATAGACGGCAAGACCATGGACATCACCGTCAAGGGGCTGAGGCACCCTCACCGCTACGTGCTGGATGCTGCACAAACCCACATCTACATGCTCATGAAGAAGGTAGGCGGGGCCTGTGCTGATGGCAGGGCAGGGGTGAGGCAGCCCTCCCGGTCCTAGGTCCCAGGGAAATTCCTTAGACGGGAACTGAGGGGGGTGGTGGGAGGCTGGGTGACTTCTGCCTTGCCAGTGTAGAGATGTTGGATGGTCAGCTTGCACCCACCTGTCTGTCCACTGGTCTGGAACCTTGCTGAGCCCCCAGTCCTGGGGGCTGGGAAGGATCGCTTACAGGTGCTGTGTGCGTCCTTGTGGGCTGTCGCACCAAGGTCACGTTACAGGCAGTCATGCCATTGGTGATGATAAAATTGCTGTAATAGCTCTTATTTACCGAGGGCTTGGGAGGTGTGGTCTCGATGCAAAGCATGGAGCTTTGTATCAAGGACAACCCGCAGGATAGGACTTGCTTCTCCAGAGTCCAGTGGTTTGTCCAGGGTCCCCTGGTGGTGGGATGGAGAGTCAGCCTGAGCCTGCCTGCATCCAGAGGCTGACCTCTTAGTCTCTTCCTGAGAATGGTGGCAGGTCGGGTGGTCTTGGCCCTGCGCAAATATCTCATGTCGTTGGAGGATGGGGGGGTTAGTACCCAAAAGAGACAAAAGTTGGTGTGATTATGATAAAACCCTGTGGGAATTCAGGTAGACTTTGGCATTAATTTTTTTAAACATGTTTGCTTATTTATTTTGAGACAGAGAGAGAGGGAGAGGGAGAGATTGAGAATTCCAAGCAGGCTCTGTGCTGTCAGCTCAGAGCCCAAGTCAGGGTTCAATCCCACAACCCTGGGATCAAGACCTGAGCCCAAATCAAAAGTTGGATGCTTAACTGACTGAGCCACCAAAGCACCGCACATTTTGATTCTTAAAATGTGGGGTTTTCTTAATTAAAAAGAAAGGGGGACACCTGTGTGGTTCAGTCGGTTGAACATCTGATGTTGGCTCAGGTCATGATCTCGCAGTTTATGAGTTCAAGCCCTGCGTTGGGCTCTGTGCTGACAGCTCAGAGCCTGGAGCCTACTTGGGATTCTGTGTCTCCCTCTCTCACTGACCCTCTCTGGCTCATACTTGGTTTCTCTCTCTCTCAAAAATATATAAACATTAAAAAATATTTTTAAATGTGTTTTTTATACAGCCTTTTACAGAGATACCCAGCGAAGCCAGATAGTAGCCAGAAAAAAACAGAGTCGTGGGTAACTTAAGGACAGTGTACATGTCTCGTGGATAGTGTGTCACTGGAGGCTGTGTCCTATGGCAGTAAACTGAACATGACCCACCAATCATAATCCCCACTCCCGACTCTGTCCTAGTTCTTGGAACTTTTACTGCTACTGCTTAGTTTTTAGAATGATACTGTTTCGATAAATTAAAAAAAACTCTTGGTCCCTACATTGTTGCTGTGGGCTTTGTCCCATATTTGTTTTAACGAGTTGAACCTGTGAGTGACAAGCATTTGTGAAGCGAGTTCTCTGAACCTGGAAATACCTACTAAGAGGAATCTGAGTCTTGGTTTTTCTTTTTTTTTAAGTTTATTCATTTATTTTGAGAGAGAGAGAGTGTGTTCATGAGAGGGGCAGAGAGAGAGTGGGGGGGGGGGAGAAGAGAGAGGAGAGAATCCCAAGCAGGCTCTGCATTGTCAGGGCAGAGCCCGATGTGGGGCTCAAACTCACCAGTGAGATCATGACCTGAGCTGAAATCGAGTCGGACACTTAACCGACTGAGCCACCCAAGTGCCCCCTTGTTTCTTATTTTTTACTTTTTTGCTTTTATACCTAAGTTCCGGGCAGAAAGGGATGTTCGTGGGCATCAACATGGGCTCCATGCTTATGGCTGTTCACTTTCCTTGGAGGCAGATGCTGGGTGGCAGAGGTGGGATATGGTGTCCTCTCATGCTTCCTCGACTGAAACCCTCGTTGGTGGATTTTAGCGTGAGGGATTCTAGAAAGTTCTCTAAGCCAAAGTGCAGCAGAATCAGCGAGAGACTTGGGAAGACTCCAGCTGTCCCATCCTGGGCATTTCTGACTTAGCAGGACTGGGAAGGAGGCCTCAAGATGGGTGTTTGTTGCCAAGTGAGATCGACTCTGCGGGTCCGGGGACCATACTTGGCACTGGCCGCGTTAGCCACACATCTGAATGCCTTTCACACAAGGGCACAGATTCTCTTAACTTTGCCATCTGCCCACCCAAGGAGGGCTTGAAAACAGTGAGTGCATGTGTTTGATTTGACACCTCCCCTCACGTAATTACTGTTTTTCTCTTGCTCCCCCTAGGATTCTTACGCCCGCTACTTAAAATCTCCAATCTATAAGGAAATGCTGGCCAAGGCTATTGAGCCCCAGGAAACCACAAAGAGAAGGCAAGTGCAATGGTCTGTAATTGCTGGCTGCTTGCGGTTTTGTTTACAGAGAAGTGAGGGTCTTTTTCAGCCAAATGGTCGTGATGGAGATATTTGCTTGATGAAAATATTGGGAATTGGGAAGGATTTCTTAGGGCTATGATTGCCTCATTGGCTTCATAATGCCTTGAATTCACCCCAGTGAGATTTCCTTGGTAATTATTGCCAGTATGTTTTATTTCTGGTTTGAAAAAAGTGCTGATGATCAGACTCATAATTACCCTATGGGAAATGGAAGCATCTCATTGGCTTTTTAATTGGCAACACTTCTTGGGGCGCCTAGGTGGCTCGCTTGGTTAAGTGTCCAACTTCGGCTCAGGTCATGATCTCGCAGTTCACGAGTTCGAGCCCTGAATCGGGCTCTGTGCTGATGCCTCAGAATCTGGAGTCTGCTTCGGATTCTGTGTGTGTGTGTCTCTCTCTCTCTCTCTCTGCCCCTCCCCAGTTCATGCTCTGTCTCTCTCTCAAAAATAAATGAGCATTAAAAAAATTTTTTTTTTTAAACTTGCTACACTTCCTTACCTTGAAACTGATTTGTGGGAATTAAGTTAGCGCCATCCTTATATCTAGGAATGTCCTAAGACTTTAGAGAGCATAGCAGACTACATCTCAAGAAACACGGTGGACAGATGGGGGAAAAGCACAGTGACATTCTAAGCATTCTTGTTGACTCCGGGGACTGCCTTTCAGCAAGTCCGCGCTCACCTTCCTCATTGGAGATATGGATCCTCTCATCTGGCAGAACTCTTGGGCAAAGGATGCAGTGTTCTGAGGGCAGTTTGAACCCTTTTCTGGAGGGGGTGAAAGAAGACTCAACAGGGAGGGAGTGAAGATTCAAAAGAGGAACCCAGTGTCAGCTTGAACAAAGATGTGGGACTTCGCGGCGGGAGGGGGGGGGTGTTCCCAGTGACAGCACGTGGTCTGTCCATCCCCCACCAGGGTTAGTAAATGTTCTCCTGTTTGCGGGCTCGGCCCATGCTGGGCTCTTTTCCAACATCTCCAGTCAATTCAAAAGAGGGGTGGTTGGATGGGAGCGTTTATCAAAGAAGCTTAAAAAAAAACCCCTAAGTTAGTTCCATTCTCCAGGATAATGGCCCTCTTATGAAAAGGAGAGAAAGGAGGGCTTTGTGGTGCTATTCTTCTAGGTTTGCCCGGTAAGGAAGGGAGTTCAGGGACCCGGGGGCTTGAAAGCTTCTCCTTGAAGCCACAAGAAAGGGGGCGTAATCGCTCTAGAAGTTCTGCCAGAAAGTAGTGGGGAAGCAAAGGGAGTCTTGTATTTCTCTCTCCAGATATTTTATAAGTAGGGACCAGACCTGAGAAACCAGCCAGGATCTTTTCTGGAGCTCCCTGGGGGGGTTTTGGGTGGGGGGTGGCCTGAGGCCCCAGATGTCACGCTTGCCTTACTGTGGGGAATGGTGGTCCGTTAATGACCCCGTGAGTGAGGACACACGTGGGATGCTTTTGTAATGAGGGGAGCCCGGCCCGTCAGCGTGTGGGGCTCGCGGTGCGTGTGGGTCTGTCCCATGACTTGTGAGTGTAAGACAACATGTGAAATTTAATTTCTCTAGAGCAAGTTAAATCGAGCCCCAAAGTCCCTACAGGGCTGGGCTGGTGGGAGACCCAAGTTCAACTGTGACTTGCTGGTACGACAGCCCTCTTCTTCCCTAGTGTAGACACAAGAGTTCTCTGGACTTTTGCAGCCTGGAGATTTGGGGGGGGGGCCCTGGGTTTGAAGTCTACCTTCGCTGCTCGAGTGCTTACTTTCCCCCAGTGTGGGGGTGACTCCGCTGCTCGCCGCTGCCTGCATCACTCAGACACCTGGAGCTACGTCCAGGTCCCCAAGGCTGTGGGAGACAGAGTTGGGGCCCTAGAACCCACGTTTGACTCCCTGAGAAGTTTTGACTCGTGGTGCATGCACACAGCACCAGCAGCCCACCAGCCCTCTCCAGGCCTCCCCCCACTTTCTTTGCTGGTCTAGCCCAGTCCTCTTGGACAGCCCGGCCCTTTCCCTCCTTCCCAGAAACTTGGCTTTTGAAGCCAAATGGGAGAATGAGGGAACGAGCCCAGATTCAGATCCTGCAGCTCCGCGTCCTACTAGGTGCCACAGTGGTGCTGCTGGGTGAGCCGTGTGGCTTTCCACCAACCACAGCCTTGTCCTTCCTTCCAGCTCCGGCCTCCCGTTTATGCGGCGCCACCTGCGCTCCAGCCCGAGCCCCGTCATCCTGAGGCAGCTGGAAGAAGAAGCCAAGGCTCGGGAAGCAGCCAATACGGTGGACATCACCCAGGTCATGAGCAAGCTGGACCGGAGGAGCCAACTCAAAACAGAGCTGCCTCCTAAATAGATCTAGAATCCCCGGGGGCGGGGGTGTGCATGCGGGAGAGGCATGCAAAGAAAGGCAGGGTCAGAGTCTAGAGGATTCTGTGCCCTGTTGAGGGGGCAGTGGGTAGCCAGGTGCATGCCGTAGCCCCCTGACCTCCTTCGGAGTCACGTCCCAATGTCACTGCAACTAGGGCTAGTCTTCTTGCTCCAGTTCGTAGGGGGTCAGGGTCAGCAGCGGGAGGTGGGGAGGTCACTTGACTCAGGTGCTGCGTGACTTACTTAGTAAGTACTTACTTGGCACTTACCCCCTTACTGAGGGGGCTCTTGGAGTGGGAAGCACAGAGAAAACAGAAATGGTATAGCATTGTTTGCTTTGGAAAATGAGCAGGAAGACCCCCCCCCCCAAGACATAGTTCTTTCAGGCACATTCTCAAATAGCTTAATGAAGCGCTTTCCCCCACCCCTCCAATCAGACTCTGCTTCTAAAGCAGCCTGAGATACCTCTGGGACTCTCGATGCAGGATCCCCTGTAGATGCACTTCCTCCCCACCCCCGCCCCTCAGGCTCCTCTGTTACACCTTCTGGAAGGGCCCTGCTGAGATATTCCTGTTGAGCCTGGTCTTAGTCACAGTTAGTGAGGGCTGGTGAACTCCCTCCTTCCCCGTTGTCTCCCACCTCCTGACACCTGCTAGGGGAGCCAGTACTGGTAGGGTTGAAAGACTCAGCCGGAAGCCTCCAGGACAGTCAAGGTGAAATGACGAAAGTCATATGGTTTTGGATAAAGGAAAGGCGATAGTGACTTCATTCGTGGGAAGAGGGATGGTAGATAGCTGGACATTTCCAAGATGAGTTAGGGTCAAAGATAATAGTCTTTTGGATATTTTATTTATTTATTTATTTTGTGGGGGGATGAGGGAGAGAGAGAGAGAGGGAGAGAGAGAGAGAGAGAGAATCCTAGAAGGCTCCAGAGCCTGGCTCAGAGCCTGATGCAAGGTTCGATCTCAAGACTGTGAGATTATGGCCTGAGCCGAAATCAAGAGCTGGACACTTAACCAACTGAGCCACCAGGCGTCCCTCCTTTGGATTTTTCTAGATGTGGGTGCTTCTCTCCTCTGTAGCTGTAGACTAAACCAACCCTGTGGTCAGGGAGGAGGGAGAGGACAGGTCACACTCTGACCTTGGGAGGCCTGTAAGGTAATTCTTGAAGTTAGCCTGACCTCATACACCTGTGTGAGAAAGCAAAGGCGATAGAACCAGTCAGCAGGCAAGGGACCAACATTACGCAGCAAAAAGACTCACTCAACCAACCAACACGTTTATTGAGTGTTTACTGAGATGCCAGGCAGTGGTGGATACAATGGCCATGGTCTTTGTCATGGAACTTATAGCCTGGGCCTGACAAAAAATAATGAAGCCAACGGTATCAGTAGCCATTGCTGTATGGCAAACAACCACAACATTAGAGTGTCATCCAAGAATCAATGTTTATTGCTCCTGAGTATAGGGTCCTCTGTGTGGCTCTGTTGATCTTGCTGGAACGCACTGCCATGCCTGGGGCCTTGATCTTTGGTAGCCTACGCTGGGATGAGCAGAATGATTCTTCTCTGCTTCTTGTGCCTCTTGTCCTCCAACAGCCTGGCCTCGGCATGATCTATGGCGATGGCGATGGCATGGGAGTAAGTGGAAATGTAAGAGTCTTGAGGTGTAGGCTTAGATCTGGTTTTCCACTTCATCTTGGCCAAATCAAGTGACAAAGCCAGGCTAGAATCAATGGGTGAGGAAATCGACTCTAGGTCTTTAGCACGAGAAATTTTAAAGTCTTATTGCAACAGACATGGAGACGGGGAGGGATGAAGAATTAGAGCCATAACTGTGATCTGCAGCACAAATATATGATTAAACCTGTAGAAAGTGTTACAAAGGAAGTGGATGTGGTGCCGTGATAGGGAAGGAGGGAGATGTGCACACGTCGGAGGCCTCCCCAAGGCGGTGACAGATAAGCAGAGGTGGAGTGAGAGTCGGCCATACAAAGAATGTGGACGGGCGGGGAGAACCTTCCAGGCAGAGGGGACTGCATGCGTGAAGGCCCATTGGGGGAAGTGGCTCGGGGTAAACCATAAGGCCAGGCGAAGGGAGCCTGGTGGGTGTGGGGGAAAGGGTACAACAGGAGGTTAGAGAGGTGGGCAAGGCCGGGTCACTGGGGGCGTTTTAGGCTGTTGTAAGGAGTGTGCGGTTCTTGGTTTCATGTTAGTGAAAAGATTCCATTACTGTCTCCATTTTCCCTAGTCAAGACTAGTTTATACTCTGAAAGAACAGTCTGAGGTAAGCTTTGGTCATCTCTCTTTTGAAGAACATTGCAAGTTTTCCAATGCAGGGAGGGCACCCCGAGAAGAAATTTCAGGTGTTGGCCATTATATACTGAGTGACATGGGACAGGGGCCATGTCTGCCTCACTTGTCATGTGGAGTGTCAACCCTGAGACTTGCTGGGCTCTGCAGAAGTATGTGTTACATGAATGGATGAATGAACAGAAGAAGGAAGGGTGGGAAAGGGCTCTGGATTTGGACAAGGCCTCTCGGTCTCTGGTCTACCACTAGCCACGCGGTCTTGAACAAGTCACTTATGATCTCTGCTTCCTGGTTGGTGAAGTGAGGGGTTGGGACCAGATCCATGCTTCTCATAAGACTCTGTTGAGTTCCAGGAGGGGTGCCCAGCCTTGATTTTACTTGAAGGTTTGGGAATGGGAGGACACTAAGGTAATTAAAAAAAATTTTTTGCATTAAAATAATCATGAATATATTATGAATTAGAATGCAAAATGTACATGAATTTTTTAAGATAAAAATGGAGACATCAACGATGTTTCATGCTTGGATGTGGCAGGTTTAGGCTTTGCCCTCAGACTCCTGGGAGAGGATGTTTACCCAGCTCTCCTGCTGTTTGTCCTACTTTCCTGAGAAAGTTTGAGAAGCACGAAACCAGAGAGATGCTGTCTCGCTTCTAGTTACCCCATACGAGCTGAGACCACGTACCTGCACAGTGGCGGTGAGGATGGCAGGGGGAAAATACTTCATGAGTTCCTCAGGTTACAAAGTGTGTTGTGTTCATCTTTGACTCAGCCTTCCACCTCCCCCAAGTGAGGTGTCGCTCATCCCCCAGCCGACCCCGGGGGGGGCTCTGTATCCGGCATGTAGTAGGTACACCACACACATTAAAGGAAACCTCAACATCAGATGCACAAGGATCCCACAATCTAAAGAGAGGCCCAGGCATGCAAACCAAGTCAGTTACCACTCTTTATTGGATAAATGCATCAGTAAGGAATCTAGACAAATGCACCTGAAGGAATGTAGGATAAATGGCTTCGCTCCTGGATAGCAGCAGGTGCGTCCCAGAAGTTTCTAAACCCCTTCTATGTAAGAACCAGTGACGGCTGCCAGGACAGATACAAAAATGGGCAAGACATTCTGTGCCTTCAAGGGGCTGGCATGGGTGCCTAGATGCAAACGGCTGCAACGTGAGACAGAACGGGATCGAGGCTGGGTGGTGTATGGCAATGGGAAGGGCACAGAGATGGGAGAGGACTGAGGGGGACATCCGCCAGGACATTCTCGTGTCTGGTAGTAAAGGAGCCCCAGGTCCCGATCCAGTTTTGAGGTTTTGTAAGAGTGTCTGCTCCTGGGCTCCAGCAGGTGACAACGGGTCCTGGTAGCTTCGTTTCTGTGTCAGACATAACCGTGGTCCCGCGGGGTCTGTCTTGATCTCAAATAGCATCAAAAATGTATTTATGCAGACAGGATTATTGGTGTATTTAAATGGTTGTGATCATCTCTGTTCTCTATGTACTTAGGCACCATCTTAATTCCGTAATGACATACTTTAAACAGCTTGAGTTTCTCCACCCAAGGTGGTGTATATCTTATGCTAGAATATAAATTAGGGTGTAAAGTACCAGGATTTCCTTTGTAGAATTTCATTTTCAAGCTTGACTTTTAGAGAAAGGACTGTTCTTCTTGTAAGAGTTGTGGTAACACAAGGGCTGGGACAAGAAAGTATAAGAGCACATAGGGTAATGCCTGGCATATAATAGATGCTCAGTAAATGCTAGCTGCTGTTATCATTGTCACAGCATTATCACTGTCACCATCATCATCATCCTTACCATCCTCCTCCTCCTCATGGCATCGCCATCATCACCATCACTGTCATCACCATCACCACCACCACCATCACCACCATCCTCACCATCATCACAATGACCACCACCACCACCATCACCACCACCATCACCATCATCACAGTGACCACCACCATCACCACCACCATTATCACCACCACTACCACGACCATCATCGTCAGCACACCATCACTACCATCATCACTGTTATCATCACTATCACCATCGCCACCATCACCATCACTACCATTGTCACCAGCACCATCGCTGTCATCATCTTCCTCCTCCTCACCATCATCACTCCCATCCTTAGTAGCATACGGTCGTAGAGGAAGCTTGGGCTGTCTTGTATCTGTCAGTGTTGTCCAGTGTAGTGATTCATTAGTCTGTATTATTTGGGGGCATTCCCTCAGGTATATTTATAGCTTTGTTGACTTAAACCGTCTTGCCTCCATGCTCTCTCACAGTCTTGCAGTGTGGCCCTCCCGGCTCTCCGGGGACCATCAGGATATATTTGAAAGGAGGAGCGTGGGGCATTGATGTCCTGTCCTCTGTCTATGAGAGGACTGACCTTTAACAATGGGGTAACTGTTCAGTCCTTTGGTCCCAAGTTTTATGGTTCAAATAAGGGTCTGTTCAAAATGGTAAGGCCTTGTGCTGGGCTGTGCCAGACGAGATGAGGGGTGGGAGAAATGACATGTTCACCCTTGTGGATTTGTCTCCATGGAACCAACTTCGCTTATTTCCTTTTGGAGGCAGTGGGGTAAGGGAAAGCAAGGAGGGACCAGAGGGGGGCGCTGTGCACACTGCATGTTGAACCTGAATGTGGCTCACAGGAAGCGGGAGTTCAGGGGGCCACAAGGACTCCTTCAAATTCCCAGCCAGTTTCTAGACAGAAAGCGGATTGCCCCTCTTTGCACTGTCTGCTTTGCCTTCCATTAAGAAGCCTGTGATTGTGATGTCACGTCAATGTACCCACTCCATTTCATGCTCTTCCCCCTTCTGTCACTCCCTTGCATAATAAAATGGCAGCACAAGATGAAACAAACAGCTCTCCGAGCATCACCGTGTCTCTGTGTGTCACATTTCTTTGCCATGAGCCTTGCATGACGCTGCTTTGCTGTGTCACGCCAGCAGTGGGCAGGGCATGGGCTGGAGGGACCAGTCTCTGCAGGAGGGGCCAGACTCCTGGGGGGGAAGGGGATAAAGAAGGCCTCCCTGCTTTGGGTGACCAGGGCCAGTGGGACTAATGGCTATCTGCCCAGGAGAAAGGACCTTCTCGGGCCAGGTAAGTAAAGCATGACAGTGGTCACTTGTCCCCCTGTCTTGTCATTCATCCTGGGAAAGAAAGTGATGGGGAGGGGGGAAAGGGTAGGGTGGGGAGGAGGGCACAGAATTAAGGAGGGCAGTAAAGGGGAGTGGCCCGTCCTGTCATAAGCTGTATGCTCTTGGCCAAGTTGTCATCTCACGAGCCTCAGTTTTCTAATCTGTAAAGTGGGGATTATAGTGAGTTCATTACAGATTCTGAGTAAGTGGGATTCAAGTGAATGAACTGGAGGTGGGGTGTCCTCAGTTTATTGAGGGAGGAGAGCTTATTTTTATTTTATTTTTTTTAACGTTTGTTGTTGAAAGACAGAGACGGAGCATGAGCATGGGAGGGGCAGAGAGAGGGGGAGACACAGAATCTGAAGCAGGCTCCAGGCTCTGAGCTGTCAGCACAGAGCCCGATGCGGGGCTTGAACCCACAGACTGCGAGATCATGACCTGAGCCGAAGTCAGATGCTTAACTCACTGAGCCACCCAGGTGCCCCATGGGAAGGGAGCTTTGATGCCTCTCCCTCCCTCACCCACATCTATTTCCTGGTTTTGATGTTGCAGCCCACACTCCAGGACCCCAGGGTCCATCTGAACCCCACAGGCAGTGGGATGGCCATATGGATCATGAGGCAAAGCAGGGCTTTGGGGTTTCACGCTCCTTGCACCGGATTCTCATTCGGTGTCTGTGTTAGTTATCTATCGCTGTGTAATGCAATAGCACACACACAGCTATTTGCTAGGACACTGTTGGCCGGGGGAGGCTGGGCTGGGCTCTCCGCTCATGGTCTCACACTCAAGGTCACACCAGGCTGTCGTGTTCCTATCTGGAGGCTCTTAGGAGGAATCTGCTTCCAACCTCTTTGAGGTTGCTGGAGATTCAGTTTCTCACCATAGGACTCAAGGCCGCAGGTTTTTTGGTGGCTGTTAAGCTGATGGCTGCCCTCAGCGCCTAGAAGCTGCCCCGGCTCTCGTCCTGTGTCCCTTGTGTCCACCTTCAAAGCCGATCATGAAGAATTTCTCCTTTGTTGAATCCCTGTTGTGCTACAAACGCTCTCTGACGTCTGTCTCTGCCCTCTGACTCAGATCTGAAGGGTGCACGTGATGTCGGACTCACTCAGATAATCCTTTGTTAATGTCAGCTATGCCGTATCACATCCCCTGACCTCGCGGTGGCTGTCATGTGACATTTGTGGTTCACATCCACACTGGAAGACAGGCAGGAATATCAGGGGCCACCTTAGTGTTGGACATATCACTGTCCCTGTTGGTTGTGAGAGCCTCGGGATGGCAATGAGCCCTCTAGACCTCAATTTTCTGTTCTCTAAAATGGGGTGGTTACAGATATCTAGATTACCTAGATCCCAGATAATATGCTAGATTACCTAGCATATAGTAGATGCTTAGTAAGTTACAGGGCCATACCCTTTCACCTAACTATTATCTCCCAAGCCCTTAATTATCACCCAACTTTCCCCTGTGTTGTTATTCTCATCTGCAGACTGTCCTGAGTGGAGAACCCTTTTCTCTACAGAAGGACGGTGTCAGGGGCGCCTGGGTGGCTCAGTCGGCTAAGCGTCCGGCTTCGGCTCAGGTCATGATCTCAGGGTTTGTGGGTTCGAGCCCTGTGTCGGGCTCTGTGTTGACAACTCAGAGCCTGGAGCCTGCTTCTGATTCTGTGTCTCCCTTCCTCTCTCTGTGTCTCTGCCACTAGAGCTCCGTCTCTCTCTGTCAGTCAAAAATAAAATAAATGTTAAAAAAATTTAAAAAGAAAACTTCTAAAAAAAAAAGCAGACGGTGTTAGAAGCACAGTGCGGGCTCCTCAGGTTGGACATCATGATGACAAAACTGTGACCTCGGGTGTTTGTTAGAAGACACTTTTCTTTGAGTTGCACCCCTGAGATTCTCCCTCGGTGGGTCTGGTGGGGCTGGGGTTCTGCACTTGCAACAGCACCCCGGGGGATTCTGGGTGCGCTAATGTGCGGGCCATCCTGAAACGTCCAGCTAGCCGCTACCCTTGCACGCTCTGCCACCCACGAACCCGGCTTCGGAGCCCGCCCCGTCCCCGGTGGCCTGTCCTTGGGGCTCGGTTTTCAAAGCATTATTTTCCTTGTCTGTAAAATGGGTCTCATAAGAGTTGGTGGCCTCCCCGAGGGACTCTGGGAAGTAACTGTGATAATCTACAAAAAGTGCTCAGCCTAGACCCTCACGTGTTCTAAGTTCCCACCGCATGTTAACAATACCAGTTATTAGCATGCTAACCTGGGGGCCCCCGGGTCCGGGCCTTGGGCCTGGTTTGTTGGCCTGTGGGTGCCTGGGCCGAGGAACTGGATCAGTGGCTCTTAGCTGCTGTGTCAGAATAGAACTGAGCTTGAACTTAAGGGAGCTGGTGGGGGAGAATGGAGGCCGTCCCCCTGTCCCCCACGGCAAAGACTTCTGTGGCCTCCTGGCCTTTCTTTTCCTCTAACAGCTGTCCTTGGATGTGCCTGCCCCTTCCTCTTTGGGCTGGGACCAGCACACGCAGGGGACCTGGGCACCAGGCCATACCCCATAGAAGCCAGCAGCCTCCAGCTCAGCGCCCGGAGCCACCCTCCCTCGGCTCCAGGGCAGTGCCCAGGCCCCCGGGGCAGGCAGGTTTTCTAAGCCAGGAGTCCATGTGGCTGTGCCAGTTTCAAAGACAGTTTGCTCTTCAGTGAAGTCCTTTCCAGTTCTCTCTTGGAGGCTGTGATGGCCCTGCTGTCCCAGGGGGTCCCCCTTCCCCGCCAGGACCTGGCTTTGACTTGATGCGAGACCACAGCAGGCCTTTAGGACAGGGCATGACTGATCAGGTGATGGGCCCCTTGGAGGCCCGTCTGTGGAGGCAAGAGAAGTGACAGCAGAGCGGTGACAGCAGAGAGCCTCTCTGAAAATTCCAACTTTAACTTTGTTAGCTCAGACAAAGCCCTCTGGGGCTTCTTTGCTGAAAACCCTCTGGTCCAGTGCTCCTGCCCCTCCCCACTCCCGTGCCTTGACTCTGGGGCCACAGGAGCCCAGGGAGGTCGAGATGCTTCTCTTCTGCACCCCCGTGCCCAGGATGCCCACTCTGCCCCCGCTCCCGGCCACCCTGTTCTGCTACTGGAGGCTTGGACAGTGCCGGGGCTTGGCGACCCCCGAGGTGTGGCCCGTTGGACACGGGGTCAGCGTCAGGGCTCAGGGCAAGGTGGGAGGGCTCAAGCCCGGGAGAGTCTGCAGGGTCCAAGCTGGGGCTTCTCGTGTGGCCTCCACTGCTCTGTTAAAAGTGTTCCGATGCCTCCTGTCCTCGGGCTGGGAACCGAGGCTGGAGAAAGGATGACTTGGTGTGTGGGGGTATGGCATTGTTCCCTGGGGGACGGGAGCTCAGGGCAGTTAGAAATGCAGCCTGGCCTCACCCCAGCATCCCGGGCCCAGAAGAAGGTCAGTCTGGATGCTAATGTCCAGCTCCGAACACTGAGGCCAGCGCTCAGGGACTGGTGGCCCCTTAACAGGAGGCCTGTGTGTGGCTGTGCCATCATCACAGGGGGCTTTGGGCACCCTTCCCAGGTCCCCAGTGGGGCCGCCACCCCTTCCCATCTGTCCAGTGGGGCTGCCACCCCTTCCCAGGTCCCCAGTGGGGCTGCCACCCCTTCCCAGCTGCCCAGTGGGTTGCCAACCCTCCCCAGGTCCCCAGTGGGCTGCCACACCAGCCTGTGTTCCAGGCACTGAAAGGGGCCAAGTCTGTGGACAGCTCTGTCCCGGTGCCCACACGACTCACCCCGAGCTCTCTCTTTCCTTGTCTGCAGCCTGGCCAGCACTCCGCTCCCAGCCCCCACCTGGCCGTGTACACCGGGACCTGCGTGCCCCCATCTCCTTCGGGTCCCTTCTCCCCCTCCTGCCGCTCCCCCCGGATGCCATTTCCCTCGCCCAGTCGCTTCATCCGGAGGCCCAGCAGCACCATCTGCCCCTCGCCCATCAGGGTGGCCTTGGAGAGTTCCGAGCAGAAGGGGGCGGCTGGCGCGTCCGGGGCCTGCCCGGGGCCCTCCGACACTGACGCCGGCGAGGCCTCCGCCCAGCACCCCTGGCCCCGGCCCAAGGCCCGCGTAGCTCTGTCCTTCAGCAGGTTTCTGAGACGGGGCTGTTTGGCTTCCCCGGTCTTCGCCAGGCTCTCGCCCAAGTGCCCGCCTGTGTCCCACGGGAAGGTGCAGCCCCTGGGGGACGTGGGCCAGCAGATGTCCCGGCTGAAGTCCAGGAGAGTGGCCAGGTAAGAACCAGGAGGGATCGTGCTGCGTGTGAGCACGTGTGAGCATTTGTCCCCAGTGCGCATCCGTGTAAGCACATGTCTGCGTGTCTGTGTGCACGTTTGCCTGCGTGTGAGCGTGCATGTGCACTTACGTCTCTGTGTGAGAGCGTGCGTGGGTGCACACATGTCTGTGTGTTTGCACACGCCTCGTGTGAGCGTGCATGTGTCTGCATGAGTGTGTGCATACTCTCTCTGTGTGACCACGTGTGTGCAAACATGTCTATGTCTATGTGTGCATGTTTGCACATTTGCCTGCGTGTGAGTGTGTGCACACGTGTCTGTGTGAGTGTGCATGTGTGCACATATGTCTGTGGGTGCGTCAGTGCGTGTGTGTGCATGTCTGTGGTGGGTGCCAAGGCCATGGGCTTGAACATGGTCTAGAATGGGGGTGGGGGGTTGAGTAATGAGGATTCTGGGTTAGCAGACACTGCAGACAGGCTGTTTGGCCGCTGGATGGTTTCCAGAAACCCAGCTTTGTCCTCCCCTGCTTCCTGAGAAGGAGAAGGCATGGGGGTCTTTCTTTTCCATCTTTTTCCCGCTTCTGTGCTCCACCCACCCACCCCATGCCCAGAACGTCAGTCTAATGAATCCATTGTACTTAAAAAAAAAAAGTTTATTAATTTACTTTGAGCGAGTGATCGAGAGAGAGAGAGAGAGAGGGAGGAAGTGAGTGGGGAGGGGTAGAGAGACAGAGAAAAAGAGAATCCAAAGCAGGCTCCACGCTGACAGCTCGGAGCCCAATGAGGGGCTCAAACCCACAAACCGTGAGATCATGACCTGAGTTGAAACCGAGTCAGATGCTTAACTGACCGAGCCCCCCAGGTGCCCAGATCGCTGCACTTTTAAAGGCATTCACTGGCATCAGTGGGAATCAGAGGTCATGGGGGCTCCTGTCTCCCCATCTCTGCCTTCAGTGCCCTCGCCTTGCCTCCTCCCTCCCACATATGCCTGCAGGGCTCTCAGAGGGGCGTGCAGGGACCCCTGATGCTACAGGTGTTTCTGTGAAGATGGCTGTGCTCAGTCTCCCTTGAGAGGTGACCCCTCTCAACTCCATTTTGGGTGGGGTGCTGCAAGCCTAAGTTCTGAGAACCCCAAATGCCCTGAGGCAGCTCCCCGGGTGCAGTGCAAAGGCTCCGAGGGGGTGTGTGATAACTGCTGAACCAATGACAGAAAGAAAAGTTGTAGATGATGCAAAACTGAGGATCAGCACCCCCTCCCCTGCCTTTATTTGGTTTGGGGGAGACAGTCAGGGGTATCCCTGCACCAATCAGCACGCTTCCTGGTGTTGGAAAAAAAAAGCCCCATGCAGAGGCCTTAGGTTGCCATGGATACCCAAGGACACAAGGGTGTCTGTGTCCCAGTGTGCTGGGGGGCCGGACAGCAGGCAGCAGATGGTATTGCTTCTCTTCTGCCTCTGTCATTTGGGGAAGGGAAAAGGTGGGGGTCAGGACTGAGGGTGAGCGTGTCTATTGATTCTTCCCAACTAAGCTTGCCCAGGGAATGTTCTAGCTTTGCAGCCCTGTCACACACATGGGCTTGGGGTTTTTAACAGACCCTTTGCTCAGGGGCCACCCCTTCATCAAAAGGTAGTCTAAACAGACTGAAGATTAAGTGCAGGTATGTCCCAATGGGACATCCCAAACTCATCAAAACCATAAAATTCAAGCGCCTCGAACATGAAAATAAGGCATCTTTTGAATTAACCTTTAATTCAGCAGAGAAATGGGGGTCCCCTTCCACTCCCAGTGAAAGAGGTCCATGGAGTTTTTGGGAAACACACCTGTGCATCACTCTTCTCCAGGGACATCAGGGCAAGTTGAGGATTTGGTGTCTCTTCTGTCCCTATGCACTCGCTTTCCTTTTGTGCCTAAAGCTTTTTCCAGATCAAAATGGATGTGCCTACGCAGAGTGGGACCTGCCTGATGGACGCAGAGGACACCGGGACAGGAGGATCGGGTGACCAGACCATAGAGAAGGAGGTCATCTGTCCCTGGGAGAGCCAGGCCTAGGGGAAAGCTGGCTGAGCCAGGGGTGTTGGACCAACAAGATGCTCCTTGCAGACACCCCCCCTCCCCAGATGGGGCCACGGGCTCCCTTGTTCTCAAACCAAAGTGCATTTCGATCACATTTGGGGCCTGGAGAGATAAGACAGGATGGATTATGGGAAGCATGCCCTGGCTGGGGTCCCAATGACCAATTCCTACCCTTCCTCCTGACCTTCCCTTCCTTGGGCAGAAGAAAAGCATGTGGACCAGAAGATTTTACTTGCTGCCTTAAAACCGATAAAAGATTAACTTGTAAGAGTCTTTTGGACTGGAATGTTAGGGTGTGTCTGGTTTTATTCGTTAGTTATGAGCAATTATTTATCAGCTTATGACTTCAACTCATTTCTTTGGTTTTAGAGACAAAAGGACATTGAGTTGCTTTCAAGAACTCCCTCCCTGTCAAAACTGGTTTGTGCATGTTACTTCTATCAACAGAGCTCTCTGAAGTGTGGAAGGGGGCATTGGGGAAAGGCATCTTTCTAGAATGGCAGGTGTGTTGTTTGGATCCACCAAAAAGTAGAAACAAGATGGGGTTTGACAGGCAAGCGATTTATTGGGGGAAACCCCTGGGGAGGATAAAGAGTGCGAGCTGGAGAAGCGGGTAGGGGCCTTCAGATGTAGTGCAGGGCTGGCCTCTGGGGAAGGAAGAGTGAGTTGGTGGAGTCTCAGCGTGCAGTTCCAAGTAAGTTTTGGCCATGCCATTGGGGTGTCCTTGAGGGGAAGTCACCATTGGGAGGGTTCTATGTCTGGCAAGAATGGTTCTGCCTTATCAACTCCACCATGCAAGGTCATTGGCTGGGAGCAATGGCCCCTGCATGGATGTTCTGGTGGCCATCAGTCCACATGCTCCCTGTGGCAGGGGATCTGAGCACACATGTTCATGTCTGCTGCTTGGAATCCGGTAGGCGCTTCTAGAGGTTTAGTCCTTGGTGCCCCCCACCTCTTATCATACTCATTTACTCAACTAGTATTTATCAAGCCCTTCCTATGTGCCAGGCACTGGGCTAGGACGTGGGGGTGCAGCTGTGGATAAGACTCCTTGCCTCCTCGAATTCATCTAGAGTGGTGGTTCTCAACCAGGGACAACTTTGCCCCCAGGGGACACTGAGCAGTGTCTCAAGACCTTTTTTGGGTGTCAAGACTAATGCGGGGAGTGCCACTGGCATCTAGTGGGTGGAGGGCAGGGGATGCCACTAAATATTCTGCAAAGCACAAGATCATCCCCTCCCCCGCAACAACAGAAGATTCTCTTGTCCAAAATATCAAGGGACCCTGTTGAGAAATCCCCAAATAGAGGTTGCCGGTGATGCCCTGGGCTGCTGGGTATGTGCCCCTTGTCATCGGTTTCTGCCCCAAACCCTGAATTGTTGCCCGAAAGTGTCCAGCTGGGATTGTGATTGGATTGAAGAGTGAGTTGAGATTCAGGACTACATCGTCAAACATATTTCTTAAAAGTCGCATGGAAAGTTCTCACAGGAAAAAACATTTTCAAGTGGGTTGCCAAACCATTCATTATACCCTGCCCTTGAATTCTCAGCTTCATCAGATTTCAATTAGTAGATAAGAGCCCCTCACTGGCTTTTAATGTTGGACAACTTATGTCATTCAGTCCATAAATACTGGGGCTACTGAGTCATCTGTCCTGACATTTCTAGAAATGGATGGTGGCTAAGTGCATGGCCGAAACCTGGACTCGCTTACCATGCAAAGAAACACAGATGATTTAACACTTAAAGAGCGTGTCATTTTACAGTCTAAGGAATCCACTTTTTTAGGCTCGCAAGAGTTACTCATGTAGGTTTGAGGAAACTTTTCTCCTAGAGAGTACACAAAGTGGGCTGAATCTTCCTTGGAAGGTGAGTGAGTGGGTCAGTTAATTTGATGTCTTTATTTACAAAGTTGTTCTAAAATGAGGTAAAGGCAAAGCAGTCTATACCTCGAGTCTACCAAGGCCAGTCTGCCTTGACCATACTCTAGTGTTATGGGGCTCCACTCTGAAGCTCCCAGGATCCTAACCCAAGCCCACATTGATCTTCAGCATCAACTATCCGAGACTGCAGGATTCCCTGATGGGATTAGATGAAGTCCAGGCTAAAGTGCAGTAACAAAGAGATTCCAGACGGAATGACTTGGTTCAGGAGTTTGACTCTGTCTCATAATTGCCCAAAGACAGGAGGTGGTCCATGGTGAGTGGATCCAGGGAGGAGAGGAAACCCAGGGGCCAATATATATATATGTAAAAAATATATATAAAAAATCATGCCAATTGTTGCTTCACCCATTGGCATGATTATTTTCCACCTTGTCTGGACAGTAGAATCTGCTGGAACCTTGAAAGATCACGATGCCCAGGCCACACTCAGTCCAATCAATTCAGAGTCTCTGGAGGTGGAGACCTGGCGTCAAGATCTTTAAAGAGACTTTCCGAGGTAATGCCCATGTCCAGACAAGGCTGAGAACCATTGTTCTGGGGTAGTGATTGAACTTGGTTCACCACTCCCATGTCCATGTTCATGCTCAGAGAGACAACAGAAAAGGGGAAAGTGGTGGGGAGCAGCGCCTTCTCAGGTTGACAACCTACACGTGGTAGGTGCCATTTCCACTCACATCCTGTTGGTCTGCACTGGTTCACATGTCTCCCCCCGACCCCCCAGCTGAAAAGAGGCTGAGGAATGTACTCCCCAGTCAGGCCAGCTTGTGAATAGCTCAACTTCTGAAGGAAGGAAGATGGGGGGGGGGGACAGATACTGGCGGACACACCGAAACTACCCAGTCTTGGTGGCGGGAGTGGAAAGTATGGCAGAGAAGAGGAGGATGTGGGGGGTGGGCAAGAGAAGCTGCAATTGGCTGATCAGTTTGTATTTGGCCAAATATTTGGTCAATGTCTATAAAATGCAGCTCTGTTCTATTCCATGGTTGGGAGGCTTTTCCTCCATTGAGAATGGATACCCGCTAGGTGCCAAACACCAGGCGAAGGACAAGAAAACTTTGGTCGGCGAGCATAATTCATTCCGGAAACATGCTTGTCATCCAAAGCACTTGTATATTAAAGCGAATTTCCCCATGAGAAAGAGTGGAAACTCAGATGATTTGTTTCACAACACAAAAATATTCATAGCAAAATGATTACCATGCTGTCACATAATACAAAAGAATAAGAGAAAATACAGAACATAAAGAAAAATAAACAAATTAAGCTGCACTTACCTTTGAAAACCTCGTGGCTGGTGTGAGGAACACGAGAGAGAGGAAGGTTATTGTGTAAGATGATGTCCACAGTCACTAACGAATCATTGTTGTCTATTGGCTCAGTGGAATCTTCTGCATGAGGGCCATTGTCTACACTCGCATGATGTTGACTCCACTACAATATTAGTAAACTCTTGTCATCTACTGTATCTAATGTAACTGGCAATAAGACAGCAGGGGTAAGGGTCTGTATGTGCAGGCAGCCTGACCTAGAATGAAGCAAAGCCTTCCTAAACTTACTCTTGTCTGGAAAAGCAAAGGACTGCCCATAGGTGCTTTGAAGTGACAAAAATACACTAGTGCCCGTCGTGGGCACCTTCCAATGTTCTGAAAAAACCGCTGATTTCTGCCAAACCCCATGGCCTGAGACTGAGCACCCTGGCACGGGAGATGATCACACACAATCCTGCAGGGTATGTGTGTGGGCTCAGTTGTGATCATGTGACGTTCGGCATCACGTACTACTCACATTGCAAGACATCGCTCGTTTATCAAGTTAAAATGTATTAGAAATGTTTGCTCATCTTGCAGAAACACTCACAGAACAAGTTGCTCGCAGGCCAAGGTTTTGCTGCAGCACGAGTGAACCTCATTCTCTCACGGAGCTCTCTTATTGCTCAGAAGACACATCTACGGGTCACCAGTAGGCCCGGGACGACAGGGTCTGTGAGTCCTGTCCCACCCCTTTCCAGCATGGGACAGCTCCTTGCTTCCTCCTCCTGTGAGCTGGCAGCTGATACCTGGACCTTCTTCATAGGGTTATTTTATGATATGTAAAATACACATCCAAATTTTTGCCTGTTCAGAGTTTGTAGGGTGTAAGAAGGAAACGCCTTTATCGACACCGCCCTCCCCCACCTCTCCCTGTAACCCTACATTTGGAGTTATTTTTGTTTTCCAACCTTGGGTGAAAGCTCTGGAGAGTCCCATAACTTCTCTGGTCCCTTTCAGATAATAAATCCTCCAAGCATGATCCATGACAAGGGCTAGCTCTGTCCACACACCATTCAGACATTCGTGTAATAGGCAAAACTCCTTCTCTCCTCCAGCTTGAGTTGAACCAGGTTGGGGAAAAGGGTCAACTTCTTATCTCCTGCCTGCCTCACTTTGCTTTTCTTCTTCCCCACCCAACGTGTCGCCTGTGGCTCCTGGAGGGGTGGGCTGGAGGGCCCGGAAGTTCCTAGTTGACTCACACGAAAAGCACCAGGCTTGATGTATGCTGGGATTCCCCCACTGGCTCTTATTTAGGTGGGGGTTTCCTAGATTCGTGGGCCCTTCTGGACTCAGCATCTTTGGTCCGAAGGAACCTGGAGTCCCCTCCAGCCGGCTGCATGAGGAACTCATCCCATGGTCCGCATCTCAGCTGTGGGTCACATCCCCGATTGCCTGGGGCAAGACTCAAATGGCAGCACCCCGTCTCCCTTCTGCGCAGACTCTTCAGATCCTGAGATCCTTGCCCTAGTGGGGCAGCCCTGTTCCTCTCCTCTCTGTTGCATGGCTTCACCTGATCTCAGCTGCCTTCTGGTTCTTCCCCTCACTCTGGCTGCACAAATTGAGCCCTCTGAGTGACTCCTACAACTCCTTTCTTAGCTTAAGAGAGAGCAAAGCACCCTCTTCCCCAGCGAGCGGGTTTGCAAGAATGACTTCTGGACCATCGTCTTTGTTAGTCCTGCCCATGTGCCCAGCTCTTCATTTGGACCTGGTTGGTCAGCGGTTGGCACCTCCTGTTTTATTCTTGGCCTTTGGCACTACCGCAGAAAGGGAGGCAGAGAGAACATTCCATTATATTAAAATTTTTTAAAATGTTTATTCATTTTTGAAGGGGAAAGAGAGAGAGAAAGAGAGAGACAGAGAGACAGAGCATGAGTGGGGGAGAGGCAGAGAGAGAGGGAGACATAGAATCTGAAGCAGGCTCCAAGTTCTGAGCTGTCAGCACAGAGCCTGACACAGGGTTCCAACTTCCGAACTTTGAGATCGTGACCTGAGCCGAAGTTAGACACTGAACCGACTGAGCCACCCAGGTGCCTAGAACATTCCATCATATTTTAACATTTCATTATATTTGTCAAAGTATCAGGAGTGTGCTTATTTTCTTTTTCTTGGAAATCTATGAGCAGAGCCTTGTCTTTGGGAGTCTTAAGGTGGTCGTCCCTTTGCCTTCTGGGCAGGGGACCCTTGGTGGCCCACTCTGAAATTCACTGAACCTGAGAGGAGATGGTGCTGCCCCTTGCTTCCTTGCTAGGAAAGAGAAGAAATATCTTTAAGGGGTCTGTTCCGGCCAATGACTGCAGAGTTGCGGGGTGCAGAGAAGGTGAGCAGGAGAGGGTGAGGGGACATGCGGACTACGCTCACCTCAGCCCTCTGCTCCGGGCACCATGTCCTCAGACTTCACCAGAAGAGGGAGTCCACGGCTCACAGATCCCCAAAGAGAGGTGGCCGGGCTTTCCTCTTAGGAATTCAGAGATCGGCACTGGAGAAGTGACAGGGACTTGGAGACAAGTACAGACTGGGGTGGGGCTGGGGGCGGCGGGAGGGGCTCGGCTTCCCCTTGGAGCTTTGTCTTCCTGTCCCCCGTCCTGGAGCCCCTGGAACTGGCCGAGGTGGGGACCCTGCGAGAGAAGCCTCCTGCTCGCTGTTCTTGGCCATGGCTGCCCCCCCCCCTCCAGGGTTCGCCTGACTGTTGTGCTCTGGTTGGTGGGGGAGGGGGGACGGGGCTGCTGCTCTGCTCCTGCTGGCTTTGGGGGAGAGTGGAGATTCTAGGAAAGCCCCCCCCCCCCAGAGAGAAACTCCCTCCCTCGCCTGCCTGCAGACCGGTGGCAGAATTCCCCCTGCTGAGGAGCTTCTCCTTGCGGAGCTCTGACCCCAGGATGGCCGATCTTCCTTCAGGGCCCACCTCCTAGTCCCAGGATCCGTCAGCTCCTCTGGTAAGCAGGTGAGAGGCCGGGGGCAGCCAGAGGGGCCAGAGAGCACGGTGATATCTAGGGCAAATACATGGCATCAGAAAACAGGCTTTTCGGAGCCCCTGGGTGGCTCAGTCGGTTAAACCTCTGACTTCGGCTCAGGTCATGATCTCACGTTCGTGGGTTCGAGCCCCACTTCAGGCTCTGAGCTGTCAGAGCTTCAGATTCTGTGTCTTCCTGTCTCTCTGCCTCTCACCCTCTCATACTCTGTCTCTCTCTGTCTCAAAAATAAAATAAAACATTACCAAAAAATAATTAAATAACAAAAAAGAAAGAGCATTAAAAAAAGAAAGGAAACAGGCTTTTCTACTTCTCCGCTGATGGCGGGGGGAGGGGACCCGCGTGTGGCCATCGGAGAAGAGACTGAAGGAGGAGCAGGTTCATTTGCTTCCCAGGCCGTAGGACAAGGGTATTCAAAGGCCCCTGTGAATGGGAGGGGGCATTAGGGAGAGCGGGCGTGGGTGCAGGTGCGGGTCCGTAGCATCAACCGTGTTCGAGGCAGCGAGGAATCCTGCCGCGCGGGAGGTGTGGGTGTTCACACCTGTGCCAACGCAACACCTGTGCCAACGCCTGTGCCAACGCAAGCGCCGGGCTGCCTGTGACGCGCTGGGCTGCATGCTCCCGGATGTCGTGGCTGCGGGGCGGGCACAGGCTGCAGGCGCCACAGACGCCCACCCCGGGCGCCACCGTCTCAGCGGTGAACTTGGAGACCGTGGTGCGCGGGGAGAGCACGACGGGAATGTCCTAGAGAAGCTGGATGTTGATAAGCAGCGACTCCATCTCCCTGAGCCACGCGTTCAGGGAGAGGAGGGCACGGTGTGTTAGACGGGGTGCCGGCGCGCAGGGAGGGAGGTTCGCTCGGCCAAACCAGGGCCGTGGTCTGGACTGGGCCTGGCACATTCCCGGCCGCTCTCTTCTCAGAGCCTTTCGAGGGAAATCCTTTTCCATTGTCCGTCTCCTGGTCAGCCTTGGAATCCCCCGTTCCTCGTCCTCAGCCCACAGGGGACCCCAGGCCATCCTGTCCCGGAGTTCTCCATCCAAGGGAGTTAGGGACCTGGGCGGCCCCAGCTCACATTTACAGACTCACCTCCGTGAGTCCCTGCTGGAATTTAATCCTCTCTGCAGCACTGTTGGGGGACATACCCCTGCTCTCATTTGGAGATGTGATTTCCCACTCACAGCTGGTAGGAACACTACCATTGATGTCTAGTGCACTTATTCTCTCTCTCTGTGGATTATATTTAAATTTTGAAATTAAAAATATGCCTAGAACTAACTTGCGTTTACATTTTGCCCTAATTACTTTGGATGCTTAAAAAAAATCAAAGCATATGTCAACAATTTTTCCAGTAAATATGCCAGTTATTAAATATTTTCGATTGGGGAGCCTGGGTGGCTCAGTCGGTTAACAGTCTGACTTTGGCTCAGGTCATGATCTCACGGTTCGTGGGTTCAAGCCCCTCATCGGGTTCTGTGCTGACAGCTAGCTCAGACTCTGGAGCCTGCTTTGGATTCTGTGTATATGTCTCTCTCTCTCTCTCTCTCTCTGCTGCTCACACTGTGTCTCTCTCTCAAAAATAAGTAAACATTAAAAAATATTTTAGATTTTGCAGGTTACACTTGATTTCTGTTACATGTTTTTCTTAGAAAACACATAAAAATGTAAAATCTTCATATACCCGACAAGGGGTTAATATTCAGAATATATAAAGAACTCCTATAGCTCAACAATAAAAATACCAACAACCCGATTAAAAAACAGGTAAAAAATTTAAATAGGCATTTCTCTAAAGAAGGTATGCACACAGATAATATATGAAAAGATGCTTTATTATTGCTAAGATTCAGGTAAATGCATATGAAGATCGCAGTGAGAGACCACGTCCCGTCAGTTAGGTTGGCTACAGTCATAGAGCCCAAAACAGTAGGTGTTGGCGAGGCTGTGGAGAAACTACTGCCGGTGGGCATGTAAAATGGTGCAGCCACTATGGAAAACAGTATGGCGGTTCCCCCCGAATTTAAAAACAGAATCACCTGACCATAGGACCTGGGAATCTCATTTCTGGGTATACACCCCAAAGAACTGAAAGCATGGACTCCAACAGATGTTTGCACACTCACATTCATAGCGGTGTTACTCACAGTAGCCAAAAGGTGGGAGCAATGCAAGTGTCCATCAATAGCCAAATGGATAAAAGGTGATGTGTCCATACACTGAAATACTATTCCGTCTCACAAAAGAAGGACATTCTGACACTTGCTACAACATGAACGAAGCTTGAAGAGATTATGCTGAGTGAAATAAGACACACACACACACACACACACACACACACACACACATCGGTGATTCCACTTCTGTGAGGTCCGTAGAGAACTCAGGCTGCCAGAAAAACTCCATCTGGGCAGCAGTGGGGTTTGAACCCACACTTCTGAGGAGACTGAAGCACCTTAGACCGCTCGGCCATGCTTCTGTGCTCCATAGAGTAGTCAGATTCATGAAAACAGAAAGTAGAGTGGTGCTTGCCAGGGGCTGGAGGAAAAAGGGATGGGAAGTTATTGTTTAATAACCTCCCCTATTAATAAACAATCATTGTTTAACGGAGTTTCCGTTTGGGACGCTGAGTAAGTTCTGGAGATGGATGGTGGTAACAGGTGCATAACAATGCGCATGTATTTCCCGCCACAGAACCGTATGTTCAAAAACAGTTAAAGCAGTAATGTGTACATCGCATGTATTTTACCACACTAAAAAAATGTAAACAGTGTTCTTAACATGAGGGCCATGTATAAATAGCCTGCTGGTTGGATGTAGCTCAAGGGTCAAAGTTTGCCAACCTTTGTTCTTTGTTATGAGTTTCATCATTTTTTTAATGTTTTATTTATTTTTGATATAGAGAGAGACAGAGCATGAGATGGAGAGGGGCAGAGAGAGAAGGCGACACAGAACTGGAAGCAGGATCCAGGCTCTGAGCTAGCTGTCAGCACAGAGCCCGACGCGGGGCTCGAACCCACGAACGCGAGATCTGACCTGAGCCGAAGTCGGAGGCTTAACTGAGTGAGCCACCCAGGCGCCCGAGTTCCATCATTATTGTTAGTACTGTGTTCTGTAGTCAGTGCTTATTTAACTTCAGCTCCATGTTTTACCCCGTTCTTTGCTCACCTCTGCCCCCAGGATCCTACGTCTTTCCAGGTCCAGTTTTCTTTGTACTGAGGTGCATCCTTTGGTAATTCTCTCCTTGATGGCTTTGAGAAGTAAACAGAGGGTGGTTTTTGCTTGAAAATGTCTTTACTTTACCCTCACTACTGTGCGCCCTATTCCTTTCTTCCTCATTACTATTAAATGACTGTTTACCTGAATAAAGAATGATAGGTTGGGATGCCTGGGTGGCTCAGTTGGTAAAGCACACAACTTCTTGTCTCAGGGTCGTGAGTCTGAGCCCCACGCTGGGTGTAAAGCTTACTTAAAAAAAAAATAATGTCAGATGGAAAGTAACTTCTCTCTGCACTTCAGATATTATTTCATCATCTGCTGCCCCATTGTGCTGCTGCTGAGATGTCCAGTTGCTGTCATTTAATAGCCTTTCATTTCTACTTGGCTTCCAAGATTGGTCTTTGTGTTGCGTGTTCTGCAGTTTTCTCTCAGCGTGTCTAGGCATGGATGGGCTTGTGCATATCCTGGTCTGAGGACTCAGGTCTTGATTTGACTCTCACAAAATTCTCAGCCACTGTCTGCTTGAATGTTTCTCCCTCCTCTCCATTCTCTCTGTTTCCCGTTTGGCAGCTCCCATTATATGTTTGTTATACCTTGGAGAGATGTCCGTCCTTGTTTTCTGAGTCCCCTTTTTCTGTCCTGCGCAGCCCTTCCAGTTTTCCAGCCTGGCGGAGGGGCATTGGGTCAGGTCCTCCCAGTGTCTGGGTCCCCAACCATCTCCTGTTGCTTCCTTTCCGGCTCTTTGTAACCTCCACTTTCATTCAGTATGGTTTCCGCATTTTGTAACAGAGGGGAGTCCGTGTTAGCTCCGTTGTCCTGTTGCTGGAACTAGAAGTTCATCCAGAACCTTCTTTTTCTCACAACACAGATATCTGTCTCTCGTTCTCTGTCTCTTTCTCCTACTATTATACATATATATTTCATATATGAAAATTTCTATATATATGTATATATAAATATTCCTCCAGCTGTCCAATTATACTATTTCCCTCTTCATTGTAGCTCCATTTTAATAGGGATGTCTGGTTCAAGGAAATGCATCTCCAAATTTAGAATGGTAGGCACCAAACAAGCTGTGGATATAATTTGGGGGCAGGGAGATTTATACTCAGTGAATGTCTGATGAGGCTGATTCTGGCTGTGGCCCTACCATGAAATATTTCTTCAGTTTCCATCACAAACACCCAAAATGAGTCCATACCATCTGCCTTCAACATTCCATCCATCCATCCATCCATCCATCCATCCATCCATTTATCTGGTGGGATCCACTCGGGCCCGCTGACAAAGTATAAAGTTCAATTTAAGCTGAAAACATCTAAATAAACAGCAGTCACAGGGGAAAAAACACCTTATCTAAACCATTTTCCCCCTGACTTAAATAAAGTCTCTCAAAAGTATAAATAAATCCCCTCTCTCAGAGATTTACAGTTAGAGAGGAGATTGGCCTCCTTGCACCTGGATGAGAAATCACATAAACAACACCTTACCAAAACTTTCCATTTTCCCTTCATTCTTTTTGCTTGTTTTCCCTACTTGTTTCTCATTACATCCCACCATTTGCTTTCCCTTGAAATCCGAATCCTTCTTCCTATTAAGATGATATATGAACCCTCAACTCTTGCTATTTGAGGAGCCATTTCTCTGTGTGCTCTCCTGAATGTGAATAAACCTTGTCTTTTCTCTGTTAATCTGAGGATTAATCTCTGTTAATTAATCGGTTAGTCTGTCTTTTGTCAGTTAATTTGCATGCCCCCATCACTCAACTTAAGTTGGTAGAGGGAAAATTTTTTTCTTCTCCTAACATTTCCATCTATCAATCTATCCACCTACTCACCCACCCACCCATCCATCCATCCGTCCATACATCTGTCCACCCAGTCATCTATCATCCATCCATACATACATACATCCAGCCAGCCAGCCATTCAAGTTTCACAGAATGCCTTCTAGATACTTGGTATGCTGTCATGAATAAAAATATGTCCTGCTTTCAAGAATTCATAGTTTTGTTGGAGAGCATACTTTTACTTATTTATTAACTAAAATTTTTAAAAAGTATCTTTATTTGAGAGAGAGAGACAGCACGAGTTGGGGGAGGGGCACAAGCAGGCTCTGTGCTGCCAGGGCAGAGCCACATGCGGGGCTTGAACTCATGAAACCACAAGATCATGACCCGAGCCCAAGCCAAGAGCCAGACGCTTAACCGACTGAGCCAACCAGGCGCCCTGGAGAGCATACTTTTATATTAAGGACTAGAATACACTGGATGGTCAGGAAGTCCAGACGACAGCTAGGAGGTCTCTGCTGTAAGAGATAGTGTGCTGTCTCCCGTTGGCCTCAGTCATGCCCAGCTTCCACCCTCTCCTAGCTGAGTAACCTTACACATTTTATTAATGCTCTCCAAACCTCCCTTTTCTCCTCCATAAAACTGAAATCAGGGGGCGCCTGGGTGGCTCAGTCAGTTGAGCGTCCAGCTTCGGCTCAGGTCACGATCTCACGGTTCGTGGGTTCGAGCCCCGCGTTGGGCTCTGTGCTGACAGCTAGCTCAGAGCCTGGAGCCTATTTTGGATTCTGTGTCTCCCTCTCTCTCTGACCCTCCGCTGCTCATGCTGTCTCTGTCTCTCAAAAATAAAATAAAAAAACATAAAAAAAATTTTAAAAACCCCTGAAATCAGGATAATCCTTGCCTCATACAAGGGTGGGAAGATCATGAGCTAATTTGTGTAAAACGCTCCAATCGGTGCTTGATGAACGTTTGCTATTTTTATCTACAAGGTGGTGCTGAAGCAAAAAAGAGCCTCTAGAAAGTCTTATGGGCCTCAGAACGTGGCTCTCTGTGTGTGTTGGGCCAGCGTGTGGAAAGGTTTAGTTCCCATGAGGAACGTGTGGTAGGGAGGGCCAGGAACACACAAAAATGATCTCAGAACACTCGCCTTCAGTAACTTGCTGCCGAACGTGGCGAGATGTTATCTGCACGTAGCAAGAAGGCACAGAATGAAAGAGACATTGAAACTGACGTCAAATACCTTTTGGGGTCCAGTCCGGGAGTCCAAGGGGCCAGGGAAGAGCAGAGCATACATCCACCAGCAGGGAAGCATGGCTCTGCCTCCCAAGAGAACCCCAGCTTTGCAACCAGTGGGGCCCGAGGGCTCGACCCGCATCGGTAGCTTCTGTTGTGTGTGTGAATTAGACATCAGAACAGCCTAGATTACCGAGTTCTCTGCTTTCCTGTAGAGCCCCAGCTCTGATCCCTGTGCTATCCTCAATGTCCTCTTCTTTGGCTTCAAGGCAAGGAGAATCTGAAGCCTTGTAGTAACATGGCACTCCTGGGATTTTCAGCCAAGCCTCTGGACTCCTGGAAGGCAGTCCTCTGTCACTATATCACCATTGTCATCGAATTTTATTTGTATGGCTCATTACTCTCATCCCAATAAATGTCAACAAAGGGGAGGCTATGAGTCAGGAGTCATAATCACAGCCTCATCTTTGTCCAGAGCCCAATGCCCTGAACTCAGTGTGGGGTTCAGTGTATTGGAGACGTTGGATCATCTATTAAAGATAAAAAATCTCCTGATTTATCAGCAAATGCCCACATAGATCACTTTGTAAATTAAGGCTAATATTGTGAATCAGTGACCTTTTTTTTTTTTTTAACATCTCTACTATTTTTGTTGAAATGGGATGAAAAGCCAGTGACTTCATAGGAATTGCTGGCCTGAGGTTTTTAGTGTCTTTCCTCTCCCCAAAAAATCCCCACTGTAATTTTATTGAAATATTAGTCATACTGGATTAGGGTGGGCCCTGAATCCAGTGACTGGAATCCTTCTAATAAGAGGAGGTGACGGCATGGGACACACTCGACCATGTGAACACGGAGGCAAAGATTAGAATGATGTGGTTACAAGGGGTTGCAGGGGCCCCAGCAGACGCTTGGAGGGGCAGGGAAGGAGCTTCCCCGAGATCCTCCAGCGGGGGCTCGGCCCTGCCGAGACTTCTGCCCCCCACCGCCCCCAGAACTCTGAGAGCATAAATTTCCGTTCTTTTAAGGCGCCCAGTTTGTGGCACTTTGTTATAGGAACTCCAGGAGACGAATCCACGATACTTGGAGTAACCTGGCTTGATTATTCTAGAAACGAGTATCAGGTTATTTCCAGGTTTTCATGTGGGCGCACATATGGTGGGTTCCTGTCTGTGTGTGTCTACAAGTATGTCCCCAGGACAGAAATGAAAAAGAGGCGCTAGCCGGGCTAAAAAGTGCCTATTTTATAGACCAATGCGCCATGCCAGTTTGCCATTTTACTTAGTTTTTTGCTTTCGTTTCAATTTTTAACTTTTATTTTTGGGGACAGAGTGTGAATGGGGGAGGAGTAGAAAGAAAGGGGGACAGAAGATCCAGAGCAGGCTCTGCACTGTCAGCAGTGAGCTCCATGGGGGGCTCGAACCCACGAACTATGAGATCATGACCTGAGCTAAAGTTGGATGCTTAGTCAGCTGAGCCACCCAGGCGCCCCTACCAGGTTGCCATTTTAGAAGACCGTACTAATTTAGATTTCTACCAACATGAATGTACAAGGGCGATCATTTCCTTACATCCCCACGCAGAACGGATATTGACACTATTACACCGTCTGTGGTGGTGTTGGCTCAGGAGTGAGGCCACTCGGAGTCGAGAACATTCTTCTAGAGACTGGAGGCTGAGTACACGGGGCCACAGTCCCCTTGTACCTTCCTAACCCTGGATGGATGGGACAGTGGGGGCAGCCACAGAGACCTGCCTGCCTGTCCTCTGGGGCACCCCAGTCTTGTTGGTAGCCCCGTCATCTGAGTCTGGAGTACTGCTTAGTGGGAAGTGAGCGAATCTTTATTATGACCTCAGTTGCAATATACTTTGTATGGTTTCAATACATGATTTATCTCCCCGAGAGATGGTGACGTCCTCAGGATTGCCTGCCACTTCAGTCATCTTTGTGTGGAAGCCAAAGACAGAAAGGAGCCTGGGTTCCTGGAGGGGCGAGGAGTAGGGAGCTGTCTCCAGCTGGTCCTCTGTGTCTCCCCCAGCACCGCACTCTATCTCTGGAGACGTGCTGCCTCTCCCTCCCCTCCCTGTATCAGGTCCCGGGGTGTCAGCTACTGGGCAGGGCTGTCCTGGTCCCCCAGAATGACTCAGGTCCCTCAGGCACACCCTGGACCCTCGTCGTGGGGAGTCCCATCCTGGAGAGGCTGGTTCCAGGGTTGTTGGAGGCAGGTTCCGCAGATGACTGCTTAAAATTCGCGTTGCCATGGCAGCATGGTAATGCCACGGGTGATCCGGTGGGCACGGAGCTTTGATCTCAGGGAAGGCAGAGGGTTTTTTTTATTTTTTATATATATTTTTTGCTCTTATGCTGGTTCCGAGGGGACACTGCCTTGAGGTCAAGCTTTGGCTTTGCTCCTGGGCCTGGGGATTGTCCCAGAAGCAGAAAGCTGGGGACAGGAAGACAGAGAATGAGGCTATCAGAAGTCAGCTCAGCTCTGAGACTGAGATCCCGGTCTGGGGGAGTTGGCTCAAAACCCTCCGGGCAAGAGATCTCTAGTCTGAAGAGAGGGTGGTTGGACGGGTCTGTTTGGAGAAGATGCGCACGCCCCGCCTCACTTGCAAGGAAAGGACAGACGTGACTGTTTGCACATGGTTTTCGTAGCAGAGCCAGAAAAGAGTGACTTATCAGTAGATGTGGCTTGGCTCAGGGAGCCTCAGTGACATGAATATTTTAAGGATTCATTCGACACTTGTTATGAGGACTTCCTGTGTGGTTGTTGCTTGATGACACAAGGACGGCTCGCATGGCTTCCACCTTCAAGAACTTTCTGAGTCGTCAGGGCACTAAACTGCGCGTCAGAGGAGAACAAAGCACAATGTGATCAATTCCTTAGAGAACACAGAAATGGGGAGAGTTACCCCACTGGTGTCATTGGGGTTTTCATAGATGAGTTTAGGTTGAACCTTACCCATCAAGGAGAGGAAGAGGAAAGCATTCCCATTGGAGGGACCATGAGAGCAGCGGTGTGGCAGGAGGGGAGTGAGGGGATGTGTTGGAGAATAGTGAGGAGTCCCGTTTATTAAAGGGGTACAGGAGGGAGTGTTGTAAATGTCCCAGGGCTGAGCTCGCGAGGAGAGACTCCAGTTGATTGGCAATGGGGAGCCATGGGAAGTTTTTGAGCCTGAGCATGGCTGATAGGAGCTGTACTTTAGAGCAATCAATCAGGGGGCAGGGATCACATGAGCTGGGAAGTGAAGCTGCAGCAAGTTTTTGAGGTCTCCTCAGGACCACAGCAGGCAGGACACTGTGCTTTGAAGGACAGTGATGGGGTTGGAAAGGAAAGAACAGTCCGAGGAGATGAACAGACCTGGAGTATGACATCGGGGAAGGGACAGGGTGAAGTCAGAGAGGCTGAGATGTGGAACCCAGGGCGCTGGAGAGTGGAGCAGCCGTGGGACGGCTGATAGGAGGGGTGATAAACTCATGATGTTTGAATGTGCCACCTGGGTTCCCTGGGAGAGGGATGGGAAGGGAGAGGTGGCTTTTGCGGACTCTGTAGACATACTGAGCAGACAGAAGGCCTGTGTTGAGGGAAGGAGTAGAGGAAGAGAAAAGACAGAAAAGCAGAACCCGGAGAAGAGTGGAGTTGAGGATGCCAAGAGGCGCCGACAGGGCTGCCCGGCAGCGTTGAGGACCCACTGGCGATTGGAGAACCTGAGTGTCCGCCGAGGGCACCCAGCACTGTTGTGAGGGCTGTGGCCACTCCGTGTCACAAGAGCTTCCATTAGCAGATGCCTCAGCCCCACCACTAGCCTGCGTGTCCAGACACGTCCTTCAGTCCGTTCTCCCTGTCGGATGACATTACATATTTGACCTCATAAGTCACATTTTTAGTGACCTTCAACCCCTTCTCCTTTTTTTCCAAGACGTAGTTGAAATTCCCTTGTAATATCACTCCTATATGGCATGTAGGAGAACATACTTTATCCTGTACAACTTTTTCTTGCTCATTATTCCCCACCTCCTCTACCCATCACATGTGATGAGGGGCACACAAGTAATAATATTAGTTTTCCTTCCCTCGGATGTATTTGTGACCATTTATGTTCCGTCTCTATCTCAGTGGTTCCAAAATCTTGGCACCACGCAAGACTTCTTTATTATTCCATTCCACCCACATTGACCAGATTTGAAAGAAATGAAGAAAGGGAGTTTTTGTAATGTTCATAGGTTTTCCCATCTTATTAATTAAAAATTATGTAGCCCCAATCAGCCCTTCTGATCCTTAGCTCTTCTGATATTTTCAGGATGCTACAAGAATTCTCACACCACAGAAAATGGGTGTGAGAATTTCCCGTTCCCTGGCAGGACCAGGGAAAATGCTGGAGGGATGAGCCAGATGATGAGTAACATTCTAAATAGGAGACTTCTCTATGAACACAGCGGAGAGCCATCAAAAGATTTCAAATCAGGGAGGAGAGGGTACAATTCACAAGTTTGAAATTTCGCTCGAGCAGGAATGCGGAGGGAAAAATGATGAGCTGAACTAGGGAAGCGGCGATGAGGACAGACAGAAACAGAAAGATCTGAGAGAGGTGTAGGCGGTAGAATCAACAGGACTTGGGGGCCCATTGGGGTACAAGAGAGTGAGGGTCAAGGATAAGAAACAGTCTTTGGTGGAATTGGCTTCAGGTCGGGAGTGTGGCGAAGTAAGGTCATATGGGATTCCAAAGAAGCAGTCTACACAGAGGCAGGCTCTATATGACAGGAGGGTGTACGTCTTCAGGGAAATTTATTAGCCAGGGTATAAATTTATTCGTTCAAATTTCAATGCCATAAACATCGATTGAACATTAGATATACAGAAAACTCTCTCTTCTTTTCAGAAACAGAATGTCTCCTTAGGAAGACAGATGTATGTATAAATAAATAAATAAATAAATAAACAAGCAAACAAATAAATAAATGTCATTACAACCTACCATAATAACAAGAGATTCAAAGTTCTTTTTGGTATATTTCCCTCAAGTTATGTCTGTTGCTTCTATAACACTTCCTCAAAAAGTATACCAGATCTTTCCACTGTCCCTACACCAATATCATGATAGTTTCCACATGATAGTAATTATATGCCATCTAAATACCATCATTTTATTCTCTTTCTTAATAAGAGTTGAGGCCGGAGTTGGAAAAAAAGAAGAAAAATACTATTTGTAGGTAATACGATTGTAAATACAGAAACTTCAAAGGCATCACTTAAAGTTATTTACATCAATTATGAATTTAGCAAGAGGATTAGGTAAAAGACAATAATTCAAAATTCAGTGACTTTCTGGTTTACCGGTGTGGTAGATTTATTATTTCTGTAAACTTTTTCTTTCCTTCCCTATTCTTGCAATGACTTCCTGGAAGTCAGTATGTACTTCCCACCCTGTGAGCCGTGTGACTTGCTTTGGCCAAGGGGAGTGTGGGGAAAAGTGACAATGAGCCAACTCTTAGATGAGGTCTTAAGAAGCATAGCAAGTTCTCTTAGACCTTCTGCCCTCCAGTCTGAGAAGAGCGTATCCCAGATGGCCCGGACCATTTTGGATTGTGTCCAGGAAAGAAGACTAGAACTCAAACGAAGCCTGGAGTCCAGTCTGGTTCCCCTAATTCTGGACAAGATCAGATACACCGCAGCTAACCTACATGTCTGCAGGTACCTGAAATACAGTATTTACTAAAGCACTCCCCCGAACCCCATGCATGCTAAGTTATCAAACTTGGAGAATGGTTAAGCGAATCATGGTACTTCAGGGATGTAGCCATTAAAAGTACTTTTATTCGTGGCCTTTAATGATGTAAGAAAATGCTTATACTATGATAAGGGAAATAGTAGAATGTAAAACTGATTGTGGAATATGCTTTTAGCAATAGAAAGAATGCAATTAAAAGCTAAATCGTGTGAGGGAGTTTTTTGGTGGCTTATTTGAAGAGGATGCTTTATTTTCTCATTTAGACAGTGGTTGCAAATTGTTAGTCATGGATTGCATGTGGTCCACATTCATATCTGGCATGGTGTTTTAAAAATAAGAATTCATCTTCAGTATTTAAAATTTTTTTAATGTTTATTTATTTTTGAGACAGAGTGTGACAGGGAGAGGGACAGAGAGAAAGGGAAACACAGAATCTGAAGCAGGCTCTGGGCTCTGAGCTGTCAGCACAGAGCCCGATGTGGGGCTCGAACTCATGGACGGAGAGATCATGACCTGAGTAGGAGTCGGACGCTTAACTGACTGAGCCAACCAGGTGCCCCTTCAATATTTTAAAATTGGAATATTTTACATATATGTTCTGATTTCCACGCCCTCTTGAAAATTCGAGGTCCTCTTGATGATCTGAAAGCAACGTTTTCTATGATTACTCCTAATTCAAGCTGAGTAGTGGCTCCCTCAGGTAGGGGAGGTGCCCTCCCGGATTCTTTTTTTCACACGGTGCCCTGTTTATATTACCCACTTGCCCCTGTAGGCATTTGCTTGTGCAATCCATCATTACACACTGAATTTAATCCTTGGATTTTGTCAGAGCATCAAAAGCTCTCTCCCTCAACCACACCTTTTGGGCTCTTTGCCATCAGCTTATGGAATTTGTTACTATCCTCACTGCAGGAAGCGGTTGAGGATGTGGTTCTCTACAATCCACAGGAAAAAATGTTCTCTATACTTAATGCCAGAAAATACTTCTTCTCCCTGGTCATGATCTTTTTCTTTAATCTCATAGATGCCATGAGTCATATGACCAATCATGGCTCTCTCAGCACTGGCTTCTGGGAAGATCAGAGCCAAATCTTTCATAAAGTCCAGTGTATGCTTTTGCACTGCTGGTGGGAATGCAAACTGGGGTGGCCATTCAAAAAACCAGTAGGGAGTTTTCTCAAAAAATTAAAAATAGAGCTACCCTGTGACCCAGTAATGACACTAGTATTTATCTAAATGGTACAAAAATGCTGACTGAAAGGGGCACTTGGACCCCAATGTTCATAGCAGTGTTATTGTCAACAGCCAAATTAACGATAGAGCCCAAATGTCCACTGGCTGACGAATGGATAAAAAGATGTGGTATATATACACAACGGAGTATTACTTGGCAATCAAAAAGAATGAAATCTTGCCATTTGCAACAGCATGGATGGAACTAGAGTGTATTATGCTGAGTAAAATAAGTCAGTCAGAGAAAGAGAAATATCTTATGATTTCACTCATATGTGGGATTTAAGAAACAAAACAGATGAACAAAGGGGGTGGGAAGGAAAAATAAGAAAAAAGGAGAAAAGCAAACCATAAGAGTCTCTTAAATACAGAGAACAGACTGAGGGTTCCTGGAGGGGTGCTCAGGTGGGGGGATGGGCAAAATAGGCAATGGGCATTAAGGAGGGTACTTGTTGGGATGAGCACTGGGTGTTATATGTAAGTGATGAATCACTGAATTCTATTCCTGAAACCATTATTACACTCTGTGTTAACTAACTTGTATTTACATGAAAAAATAAATAAAATAAAATTGTCTCTAAGACAAAAAAAAAAGCTAAAATTCTCAAAGAGTTTAAAAGATTTAAAGCGTAGCGTATCAGAGCCGTGCGACGTATACTGTATGTATAGAAAAGGGACAGAAGAAGATGCACTAAATCATCAAGAGCAACATTGTAGGTGGGTCTCTTAAAAAGCAGACCTTAAGAGAAGGATTCATGTGCAAGTGATTTTTTTATGGTGCTTTTAGGAGAAACCCGTCAAGCAGCGGGGAGGAGCAGGGAGGGAAAGGGAAGAAGCCAAGTAAGGATGTGATTTCAGAACAACGGAGAGTAACTTCAGTATCACCCCCCAGGGGAATTCTGAACCATAAGCCATGCCTCATAGGCTTTCATGCTCCTTTCCATGTCATCTGTCTCGTCCCTTCCACCTCTCTGTACGTTTGGCCAAGGTCTACCAATTTCAGTGTTATTTCAAAAACATCTTCACGGAAACATTGGAAAGGACTGACCATGGCTGAGCCGGGTTGACATCAAGCTAAGCATCACATAAGGACAAGTCTTAGTTTCTGACTCGGTGGCTGACTGGCTGCATGCCGCTCTCTAGCTAGGGCTTCTGCTTCGCGTTGTCTTCCGGGCTGGATTCCCCATGGCACCAAGCATGTGACTGCCATCGTGATAGGAAGCACCTTTTACATGACAGAGCAGATGCTGTTGAAGTTCCCTCTAGATTCCCATCGTCTATGCTGAGGTCATCAGAGACGGTTCCCCTGCATTCCGACAGGTACTCCGTCGCTCTGCCAGAAGGTGTCCGACAGGTACTCCGTCGCTCTGCCAGAAGGTGTCCTCTGGCCACGAGGGTGTACTTGGCTTTTGAGCGGGGCATCCTGGAAGTGTTAAGGAACTAATGCCCAGGAGAGACCCCAAGTGAGGGAGGATGGGTGTTTGTGGAGCCTCCAGCTCCCACACCTCCAGGAGGACAACTCTGAGGTCTTTCCCTAGGGTCCTCAGGGGGGTTTCCAGTGGTCTTATTAATTCATGCTTCACTGGCTTTCCTCCTTTCTTGTCTCATTTACCTCCCTACTCACAGTACTTTCTGGAATCACCTCCCTCCCCCACAACAAGCTCCTTGTTCCAAACCCTCCAGGTTCTCTTAGGGGGCAGAAATGTGGTGATGATATATGGTGGCCCAGGACACTCATAAATGAAACAAAAGTCTCAAGAAACAATACATACCCTACACGTCGAATGACTTTGACATTTTCTTTTTCCTTCTATTCTGCAGGATGTGATCCCCCCAAGTGATGTGATGATCTTCTCAGGGGTCTCAGTCTGCAGTTTGAAAATCACCAGCCCAGAGGGGGAGCGGAAGAGGAAGAACTTGATGATCAGGGCGATTTTGCTGGTCCGCTTCTTCCTTGGGGGGCCCGGCCAACAGCTGACGTCAGCCTGGGGGGAGGGGCTTCTCACCGCCTGTGGGCATCTCCTTTTCAGTAGATTTCAAATCATTGCTTGTGTCAAGGAGCTACTTTGCTGGCCTCTGCTGGCCATCCTGGAATGAATCCAAACAGAAACAATGTCCCCTTTTCTTGGAACCGTCCTTTGGGTCACCTCGGAGAAGACCAGGGCTGGGAGTGAGGGCAGGGACGGCCATCAGGAAGAAGGGGGAGGAGTGGATGTAGGTTTTCAAAGGTCAGCTGGAGAATGGTTAGCAAACGCTCGGAGATTTATTCCAAGTGGCTTTCCTGACTGGAAAAACAACAATAAGAGAGGGGAAAAAAAGCGCCCCAAACCCACAAGTGGGGTGGGAGTTGAAGAACACTTCAATTCATAAGGAAAAGGGCTTGAATAATTGATGTTGCCACCATGCCAAAGATAATTTCAGCCCTCTCTCTATCTCACAAAGACATTTAGCATTGATTGAGATCAAAGTATCCAGAACCCCTGCTGCTGGGCTGAAAGGCAAAACTCACAGCGGCCTTTCTCCGCTCTGATAATGTCGTCTTTATGTGGTTAATAAACTGCACACTTCAGTCAAACTATATCATTACAGAAGACTTAGGGAGCTAATAATTTAAAAGCAAAGAATTGCCTCTGTTCTTCACTTTGAACTAAACAACATTCTGTTGAATGAGGAGGACATCAAAGTCTTGTCACTCTTGCCAGTGTGGATTGAGAAGAAGGCCACACGGAGTGGGTACTTCAGTTGTCAAGAAGACAGAGAGAGAGGGAGAGAGATGAAAGAAACTGGCTTATCAACCCAAAGGCAGCCCTGGGTGTTTTATTATTATTTTTTCTACTCTGTAAGCATCAGGTGGTTGGCTAATCAATGGGCATCCTTGTTACATAGATGTGCAGGAACTGGGGCAGACTTTTCATTTTTCACCTTGGCTGAATTCTGAACTTTCCACCTGCAGCCTGCCTGCTCCTCTCGCTGCTTCTCAGTCCTCCCCAGTTCTGTTTTCCAGCTGCCTCAAGCCTCTTTTGGTGAAGGGCTGTAAACTCTCCGTCTCCCTCTCTTGACCCTGGCTTCAAGGTCATCGTATGGCTCTGCCGTTGAGGCTCCAATGGCTGGTTGCGTGAGGGCATTCTGTGCATGGGTCTTTCGGGAGACACAGCCATTTAGAGTAGGGGTTTTCTGGGCCTGAGAACCCCATTCCACCAACGCACACCCCCATCATACCCGGCTCTGTTGTACGTGGTTTTCTTTTTCTAAATTTTTAAAAGCTTTTATTTAGAGAGAAAGAGAGAGAGAGAGAGAGAGAGAGAGAGAGAGAGACTGTGAGTGGGGACAGTGGCAGAGAGCGAGGGAGAGAGAGAATCTCAAGCAGGCTCTGTGCTGTCAGAGCTCAGAGCCTGATGTGGAGTTCAAACCCATGAACTGTGAGATCATGACATGAGCTGAGATCAAGAGTTGGACGCTTAACCAACTGAGTCACGTAGGAGCCCCTGTTGTAGGTAGTTTTAATTTTTTTCCCAATAGTTTTATTTATTGTTGAGAGAGAGAGAGATAGTGTGAGCAGGGCAGAATCAGAGAGAAAGGGAGATATAGAATCTGAAGTAAGCTCTATCCAGTCTCTGAGCCGTCAGCACAGAGCCCGACATGGGACTCGAGTCCATGAGCCGTGAGTTCATGACCTGAACTGAAGCTGGATGCTCAACTGACTGAGCCACCCAGGTGTCCCTGCTGTAGGTAGTTTTAAAGAGTGATATCACGTATAGCACCTAAGACCTCCCACCTGACCACTGCCACAACACCACTATTGGAAGGGTGTCTTAGGAGAGATTCACAGAAGGGACACTCATGTAGGTTATTTGTTTATTCAAGGAGGTTCTTAGGAGAAATACCTTTCAGGAAGTAAAGGAGGCAGGATAGAGGAAGGAGCCCAGCAAAGAGGAACTGGTCTCAGCCCATCCCAAGGGGGACGATGGGGGCTGGAATGACACCACAGGTTGTCCCTACTTGAGGCGATGTAACCTGTGTCCATCAGCCACTGGCGGCAGGCTGCCCTGGTACCTCCTGGGAAGGCGGCTCCCATAGGCCAAGGTCCCCCAGATAACAGAGCAGCTGTGAGCTCTCTGTAGTCAAGATGGATGACCGCGGGGGGACAGGGGGGCCGGCCTGGCAGCCGGGCCCTGGGCAGGGTCCTCTGGAAGGCAGGTGAGATGAATGGTCAGAAGACTCTCGAACATGTACATATCATTGAATCCAGAACGTTGGTGTTTTGGTTTTAATCTTGAGGAAAACAGGGATTCGTAAGAGGCTGTGCTGTTATTACGGCCATCTTCATCTTATCTTGCTTTGAACATGAGTTTGCTGAGCACCTTACACATCTCATTTGATCTTTTCTTTTTTTTTAATGTTTATGTATTCATTTTTGAGAGAGAGCAAACAATTGTGGGGGAGGGGCAGAGAGGAAGGGAGACGGAGAATCTGAACCAGGCTCTGCACCGACAGTGCAGAGCCTGATGCGGGGCTCAAACCCACAAACCGTGAGATCATGTCCTGAGCCGAAGTTGGACATTTAACAGACTGAGCCACCCAGATGCCTCTCACTTGATTCTTTCATTGTCTCTGCGAAGTGTTGCCAATGATTTCACAGCAGGAAACAGGGGCCGGAAGGGGGGGGTTATCCTTGCCTTGAGAGAGGGGTGTGCCTCCGGGGTGTTCACTGCAACATTACTTGCAGTAGTAAGGGTTTGGGAATGACGTATTTCTGCAACACTGGAAGCAGGAAGGTAAATACCTCCCCCTTCATGCAGTGACGCAGGGATGGGTCCCTAACGCACTGCTGAGTGGAAAAACTAGGCCACAAAGCAGCATCACACTGGTGTGTGTGTGTGTGTGTGTGTGTGTGTGTGTGTGTGTGTGTGTGTTTAACCCATTAAGGGAGGGGCACCTGGGTGGCTCCGGCGGTTGAGTGTCTGACTTCAGCTCGGGTCATGAACTCAAGGTTCATGAGTTCCAACCTCGCATTGGGCTTGCTGCTGGCAGTGCAGAGCCCGCTTCAGATCCTCTGTTCCCCACCACCCCCCGCCCCTCCTCTGCTCCTGCTCTCTCAGAAATAAACATTTAAAAATAAATAAGTAAAACATTAAGGGATACTTTTGTATCTGCATTTCCTTTTACCCTTTGCTGAATCCCCTCCCTACCCAGGGTCCCTGGTATTAAAGTTCAGCTCTTTGGTGCCTTGCCTTAGGGAAGGGAATGTGAATGGAAGCAGTAGAAACTGAGGATGGAAAGTCTTAAACAACACAAAGCGTGGTGGGTGCACTTCCCCTGGCTCCACCCCAGAAAGGGGATGGGGGGACTTCGGGCGTGAGGGGAAGAGGGATGGGGGTATGCTGGAGGAGAGAGAGACATGGAGAGCTTAGATGCCAGAGTGTTCCTGAGAAAAAAGTCCTGAGCCTTGGCTGCAGGGACTTGGAAGATAAGTTCAAAGGCTCCAAGAACCAAGAAAGCCTGAGGCCAATTCCCAAAGGGTCTTTGACCTCAAAGAGGGAATACTGGGGTGGGGAAAGGGCCTGCAATGAGACCTCAGGCGGCCTCTGTGGCACACCCTGGCTTGTCACCACTCTCCAGGGGTCCATGAGTCAGAGGCAGGGGGCCTGCAGGGTCCGCATGTGAGGGTGAGGGGTCACAGGCAGAGAACCATCTAGATGGAGGCCCAGATCCATGGACCAGACCCTCTTGCCCTTGACAGCCTCTGCTCAGTGTCTTCCCCGCCTCCTGCACCTGCCATGGGAATTTGGATACGGCCCCAGGGAAAGGAGAGGGGTTGGATGGAGGAGGCTGAGTTTGTGCCTGCAGTGCCCCGTGGGCTCATAACAGGAATCGAGTTAAGCTGGAGGAAATAAAGATTTCTTTCTTGCCCACCTGAAGCCATAGGCTGGGACTTACACCCACTCACGCACAGGAAAGGATCAGAAGGGCACACCACAAAATTATGATCCATCCGGTGGCTATTGCTGAGCAATTTCTTCTTTCTTCTTGGTGCTTTCCTGTGTTCTTTGTGTTTTTAAATTTTTTTTATATTTTGGGTTTTTTGGGGGGGGGACAATAAAAAGAACATTCATTAATTTTGAAAATGAGAAGAAAAAGGGACTTCAGATACTTCAATGACAACAACAGCTTGTGTTTACTAAGGAAGGAAACTCAGTGTGCCAGGCATTGGGCTGGCCGGTGTTTTTCTTTTTTAAGGAAGCCATCAATATTTTAGTTTATTTTGTATTGAGGTAGAATTGACACACAGCCTTCCACTGGTTTCAGATGGAGAATGCAATGATTCGACATCCAACATCCGTTTCTGGAGAGAAATCTACAACCAGCAAGTGGGCTGGGCGCTGTGTTATCCCGTTTGCCCCTCACCACTGCCCTATGGGATGACGACGATCGTGATCACATTTTACAGAGAATACAGTTGACGCTGACCTCACGTGGCAGAAATGTGTTAATGGCACGGGTCTCTCTGGCTCCAAGTCTCGTGCTCTTTCCATCACGCCCCATTGTCTGTCAGAGGAACTTTTCCTGCTAAACATGAAATTAGCCGAAGCATCTGGGATGGGTTTAGGGATTCCAAGCGAGCACAGGTGCCGAGCAGAGCTGGCCTTGCCAATAAACAGAGGAGTCCATACAAAGGGCTGGCCAGCGTGGGGCCCGAGGACACAGCTGTCTGTACAGTGTGAAAGGAAAACTTGCCATGATGAATTATATTGATGTAACAATGAAAGAATCGTTTTTGAAAGAATTGAACTGTTATTAAAACACAAAGGCACATGAATCGCTTCAACATTGATCTGCTCAGTGTAATTTTTGAACTAGGCAGTATTTTTTTTAAGGTACGTTCTCATTGAAGTTTGACATAAATAGAGGAGCTCACACAGAGACCTGGTATATAGCTTGATGAATTTTCTCCAAGTGAGCATGCCCCATTTCGGGAACCCCAGAAGGTCCCCCTGGTGCCCTCCTCCAGCTCCTTCTCCCCACCATGAACCATCACCCTGACTTCTAACACCTGAGATTAGTCTTGCCTGTTTTTGAACTTTATGTGGATGGAATTTTCTGGACATTATATAAATGGATCGCACAGTATATTTATGAGATTTATCCATGATGTGTATGTAAACTTTTGTTCCATAGCTTATATTAATTTCGAATGACTGTATCCAATGTATGTGAATATGTATAGTAGAATTCACCCATTCCTCTGCTGAAAGCAGGTGTTTCCAAGGAGGCCTCCTGCGGAGCCAGGAGTAACGAAGAAGTTACTCACAAGGGAGTCATAAAGGATTTGGAAAGAAAGAAGAGCACGTGTGGACTCCAAAATGAATTTGGTCTTCATTCAGGCAATATGTATTGAGTTTCTTCAAAGTGTCAGGCTCTGGAGGCGGTGCTGTGAACACAGCGATAAGTAACTATTGTTCTTTTCTTTGAAAAGCCCAGTCCAGCTGGAAGATAGTCATGTATATAACTAGCAGTTACATGAGGTGATAACAGACAACAAAAAACCACCCCTGTTGTTTGCCTACCCAACGACTATATTCCATTACTCCTTTGTTTATAGAGCCCTGAGGTTTTATCACGTGACCACGTTCTTAGGACAGGTGGGTCCCACCCAGTCCCAAGGGATAAGCCAAGACTAGACCAGGCCAAGGGGAATCCCCACTTCTAGGAATTGTTTAGGGGCGGGGCATGTGACTAGATCTGGCCAATGAGATCCGGCCTCCTCCCTCCTCCTTGGAGAATGATGGTGTATAGACATGGCATTTGGAGAGCATGGCTGAAAGGCCAAGTGCTGCCTTCCCCAATATGGGAAGAAAAAAGAGCCAGATTCCCAGAGAGCCTTGTTGAACTTCTGTGCCAACCCCAGAACGGCCCTCGCCCTAAGCTTCCTGTTAGAGGAGATCATCAGATCACTTCAGCCCCTGTGAGGACTCCGTGGCTGGGAGCAGGACTCATCCGAGGGGACACTCGAGTGTAGATGGCTGCAGGAGCGTGGGGGTGAGAGGTGGGTGATGACCATGGAAACCAACATGGAAGACATTGGGGAGCAAATTTCTGAGATGAGTCATGGAGGATAAATAGGTGTGTTGGGGGCAGGATGGGAGAGTTGCAGTCCCACGCAGAGGAAAGGGTCTGAGCAGGCTCATGAGTGCCTCTGAGCGACAGGTCAGAAATCTGTCGAAACACGAGCCCAGGATACACTGGGGACAGATCGGAGCCTAGAAACCTGGCTGGGGTGAGGTTGTACAAGGTTATGTCCAATTTTACCTCGAGGAGAATTCATTTCCCTAGCCTCCTTTCATTTTGGCAGATGCTCTGGGATTCTTCAAGCTCTGATTTTAATCGTGACTAGACCTAAGCTTGACTAGGAATCTTCAGGCAGGGTGTTTCTTATTATGGGCAAGCTCATGTCCTGAGTTAAGATCCCTCCAGAGGGGCAGGTTACAGGCACCAAAACAGTTTAACTACTTGGGTAGCACCTGAATCAGAATCCATGTCGTGCCAGTAGAGAATCGTCTCTACAGAAAGCTCTACATTTGTGTGATTTACATTTGTGATATGGCCTGATCTATGACATAGTATTTGCATATTTGTAGGCACATGGGAGGTCTAGCAATGTGATTCCTTTTGTGGAGCCTCACAGCCATTTGGAAGAATGACCAGATAACTTCCATATCTTCTGGTACCTCTGTGATGTCTAATTTATCACCATCCCAAGCCTGATTAGCTCCAGGCTTCTAGAATCTATCCCTGTTAGATCCTTCTATTGGTTATCTATTGCTGTGGAAGACTATGCCACTACTTAGTGCTTCAAAATAACAGATTCATCTATTTCATTCATGAATCTGCAATGTGGACAGGACTTGGAAGGAATAGCTCATCTCTACTCGATGTGGCTTCAGCTGGGGTAACTCAATAGGGAGCTGAAGGAGTCTCTTTAGAGATGGTTCAACCCTATGGCTGGCAAGTTGATGCGGGCTATTCTTTGGGTACTCAGCCTCAGCCAGATCTGTGGGCCTCAGTGCCTGTCCACCTGGGCCTCTCCATGGGCTGCTTGAGCTTCCTCCTAGTATGGTGGTCATGTTCTAAGAGTGAGCACCCCAAAAGCACAAGGGAGAAACACATGACATTTTCATCACTTAACCTTGGATGTTACATAGCCTCACTACTTCTGACATACTCTATTAGGAAGGCAGCCACCAGGTCTACCCCGGTTCAAGGGGAGGGGGAGTAGCAAGGTTCTAAAAGAGCACGTGGGGAAGACAATAGTATTGCAGCCATTTTTAGAAAATGCAATCTCCCACAAGCCTTTACTTGGAATTACTTTACTTGGAATTACTTCACAAGTTCATAAATTTTATCTTTTATGAGGATAAATGTGTCCTGGGGAAAAGTGGAGAAAAACAGAGCTGCAGCCTGGGTCAGAATACGTACTTCAGTGTCATGGTCAGGTGTCACTTTTGTGTTCTCCACATCTCTCCCTCTGGATGAAGAACCCTCCCTGTCCAAAATGGAGGGTAAATGCCTTCTCCCAGTCAGCTACCGCTATGATCCGCACCTGACCAATCAGAATATTTATTCAATTTTTCTGGTCACAGTGATTGGTTCAGGAATAGTCACCTGACCCAAACCAGGCCTATTGGAGTCAGCCAGGAAGCCTCAACCAGAGCTACTGCGGAGTCACTGGTTCTAAGGACCAAGTGAGCCGAGAGCTACTTTCTATGCAGTGTCTTTTCTAAGGTTCCGTGTGTAAGAGCCTGTCTAGGAATGAAGCCAAAACTGAGGAATGCAAAGCTGAGAAAGGTTTCTGATCACATTGTTTACAGACCTGTTTTTGACTCTACACAACAGCGAATCTCCTTCTGGAACTTTTGTTTATACAATAGACCCTTGAACAACACAGATTTGAACTGCATGGGTCCATTTATATGTGATCCGTTTATATGTGGATTTTTTTCAATATAGTACAGCATTGTAAATGCATTTTTTCTTCCTTATGACTTTCTTTAAATTTTTTAATGTTTATTCACATTTGAGAGAGAGAGAGAGAGAGAGAGAGAACAAGCAGGGGAGGGGCAGAGAGAGATGGAGACAGAGTCTGAAGCAGGATCCAGGCTCTGAACTGTCAGCACAGAGCCCGATGCGAGGCTTGAACTCAGGAACCCTGAGATTGTCACCTGAGCCAAAGTCAGATGTCAGGCTAGTAAACAGTCATTAATCTGATAGAGTTTCTATCCATCCATTCACCTATTCATCCATCCATCTCTACATTTTCCCTTCAGTTGAACACATATTGATCGAGTTAAACAGCTGGCCCAAGCTTTCTGAGAGGGAGGGCTTGAAGTACGAGGTCAAGGTCAAATTAGCAAGATACTTCTCTTGGGTGCCTGGTGATCAGGGCTCAGCCAGCTGCCTTCTTTTTCATCAGATAAAAATAAGAAAATCTGACTTAGATACTTGCTCCTATCCCTTTCAGTGCCCTTACTGGATGATTCAAACAACTTTCAAATGCATGATAATTCAGAATGTGATCTGGTGAAATTTTCTCATGCCTGAGGCGGGAAAACCCAAACATAGGGAGCTTAAGGGATTTGTGCCAAGACCTGACATTGAATTTGTGCCTGGTGAGGGCACCACTCCGCTGGTCGGCCAGAAGAGAGGAGACGGAGGGCTGAACATAGAGGTTCCAGGTTCCTGGGCAGCAGGGCCAGCAGAGACCAGAAGCAGGTGGTGTGGCGACAGGCGCCATGGGTGGTGACAGGCGCCATGGGTGGGAACCACATGCGCACAGGGAGGAGGAAGAGAGCTTCAGGCCATAGAAAAGCTGCCCCTGTGGTTTTCCCCACCAAAGGATTGAAGCAGAGCATATCTGCATAGACGACCCCGTGAGACTCGATTTCTGAGCGGTGGCCCCAGGAGCGTGTGAAATGTCTGTTCCGGGAGTGCTCACCGGGGGTGCCCGGCTGCTCTGCCCTGACTTCTCTCCTCCAAAACCGAAAATGCGGGCTTGTCACTGCTTTGCTCTGGATCAGGGATTATGGAGCTTAAACTCTCTCCTTCAAGCCATGTTCAAGTTTTTGACTTAAAAGGGAAATGTTTCATTTTAGGCCAAATGCATCCCTCCCTTCCCCCTTCCTGGAAAGAGAACAAAGCAATTCAAATCAGAAAACAGAGGGAACTCCATGCGCACTGTCCACGGGGACCCGGTTCCCAACTGGATCCTACGGAATTTGATTGAAGTACAACTGAACCCCTCCGCGTTTGTTCAAATGTCATTTAAATAGAAACGTTTCAAATCTCTGCCAAGGAACTGCCCAGGGGGTGGCGTGGAACCGAGTCGGGCCCTCACTGCTCTGCGGGCTGCTGGGCCGAGACCATGGGGGCGGGGCCCGGGCAAGGCTGACTCAACCCTGCTCACAGTGGGGGTAGGGAAGCAGTGGGAAAAGAGGGGAAGGAGAGGAAGCGAAGAAGGGGGTGGGGGTGGACCTTCTGGGTGTTTTTTATGGTACAGGTACATGACATGAATGAGACACACTGTGCCTGCATTTTGGCATTCTTTTCTATTTCTTCCATTTACTTTTGAAAGATGGAGACAAATCCAAGACCTGGAAGGGTTCATGATGAGGAGAGTGGGGAGCCCTCAAGGTTTGGCTGGTCACCCCTTTAGTGTCATGACGATTTATGCATCAACGGGCCATGCTGCGGATGTTTTTAGCTTGTCGATTTGGAAAGAGGAGGACATGTCTGGCTTGCCTGGACTTTGTCAAGGGAATTGGATAGGACCTGGTTTTGGGGGGAGGGGAGTCTTGGTTTTCTTACCCAATGTGGTAAAGGCAGCCAGTGAGGTCAGGGTTTGATGCCATTGGTCCCCAACCCTGGGGGTCCGTAAGCATGGCCACAGTGGACCTTGATGATGCCCAGCAGGGAGGAGTCTAGGTGTCTTATCCTTCCCTCACCTATAATGGCTACCATTTTAGGTTTCATATTTTCTAGTTCTGGGTAAAATTTTGTGGCAGAAGAAATCTGCTACTAACAGCATTGTTTGTGAACCATGGAAACATGGTATTTAGAAGGGCCCCCAGTTTGGACATTCTAGGATCTCAAATTTGGGAAAAGATTGGAGTTGGGGTCATTCCCTCTTTCTTGGGGACCCGTTAGCAGGGGAAGGAGTTAATTTACTCAACAGGACCTCTTTTTCCAAGACAGTAGGTTTACTTGGTTGGCTGTTGGAAAAAAAAACATGTTGGTACCAAGATGCAATATAAACATGTTTGACTCATGTCAAATGGTCATGACGTGACTACGTCTGATGATTTTGTTTTTCCTTTGGCTTTCGCTCATGGAAAGACTACAAAGCAACGCTTTCCACATTTCTCAGGATGAGGACACCAAAAAGCTGTTGCAGACCCCCAACTAGTAGTGGTTGGGTTTTCTTATGTATAGGCAGAAAGCACATAAGCCACTCTGAATTTAAGAAATTTAATAATTCTTCAAAATAAGCTTGCATTTTATGACTACATCTACTTAGGTTTGAAAAATCATTGCCCATGTATGGTGTTAGGCATTGTTTACTCATTCTAGATATAATGCTCAGGATCAAGATGATTTGAGAGTCTTTACCATGACTTTGGTGTTCATAGGTTAGTTAACATATGTACATACAAACTTGCTGTTGTATATAGATGAGGCATGACAACTATATGGAGGTTCTGTCTCCAGGCTCTCATCCTGTGCAGACTCCATCATTCCATTTCTTTCCCTGCTGAATCTGAAATTCAGCCTCAGAATACTTCTTAACACAGGACTCCAAGAAATCACTACTGATCTCTGGGGGCTGACACATGACGTCTCATAGATACTCATTTCCTTTCTCTGATAGAGGCTGCAAGTTCTTAGAGGGTAGGGACCAGAAGATGCTTGCTTGGCATTGTTCTGAGCCTAAAGACAATGATGATAGACTTCTAGAACTTGGAAAGGGTTCACTCGGGCTTGGTTTAATCAGGGTTGGTCAGTAACTTATGCAGATGGACTTAGGACACCCTGACAAAGTGAAGTATTGGTGATCCTCCTAGATGACCCTCCCCTGGAGTTGAAATCATTAGCCTAAAGATGTATAAGAAGAGCAGTCTAAGAGTCACGAACATGAGCTCCCCCCTGTCTTATAGACCTTTGTTCTCTTATCTTAGAGAACCTCTTAAAGCAGCAGGATGTACTCAAAAGCCTACATTTCTTTTCATCATTGTGTTCAGCCAAGAGGTAGGTCTGAGGGGTCCCTTTCTATGAGGATCACCAATGGAAGTGATGTTTCCTGCGCTGGGAAAGGAACTGAGGTATGAAGGAACTGCTCACTGTAACTCAGCCAAATACACAAACCACAGACCTTCAGAGCTAAAAGACACCCAAGGCTGATCTCTACAGATGAGATACCTGCATTGAGTGTCTGCGTGTAATTAATTACAATTAATTAACAGCAACCTAATATGGTGCGATGAGGCTCCCATACCTTGGTCAAATTTCAGCGACTTTCGTTCAGAATCACAGAAGACACATTTCTTTTCTTTTTTTATTTAATGTTTATTTATTTATTTATTTATTTATTTTTTAAATAGTTTATTGTCAAATTGGTTTCCCTACAATACCCAGTGCTCTTCCCCACAAGTGCCCTCCTCCATCACCACCACCTCTTTTCCGCCCTCCTCCTTTCCCCTCAACCCTCAATTCATTTTCAGTATTCAATAGTCTCTCAAGTTTTGCATCCCTCTCTCTCTCCAACTCTCTTTCCCTCTTCCCCTCCCCCTGGTCCTCCATTAGGTTTCTCCTGTTCTCCTGTTAGACCTATGAGTGCAAACATATGGTATCTGTGCTTCTCTGCCTGACTTATTTCGCTTAGCATGACACCCTCAAGTTCCATCCACTTTGCTACAAATGGCCAGATTTCATTCTTTCTCATTGCCATGTAGTACTCCATCGTGTATATTCCACATCTTCTTGATCCACTCATCAGGTGATGGACATTTAGGCTCTTTCCATGTTTTGGCTACTGTTGAAAGTGCTGCTATGAACATTGGGGTACATGTGCTCCTATGCATCAGCACTTCTGTATCCCTTGGGTAAATCCCTAGCAGTGCTATTGCTGGGTCATAGGGGAGTTCTATTCATAGTTTTTTGAGGAACCTCCACACTGTTTTCCAGAGCGGCTGCACCCGTTCACATTCCCACCAACAGTGTAGGAGGGTGCCCGTCTTTCCACACCCTCTCCAGCATCTATAGTCTCTTGATTTGTTCATTTTAGCCACTCTGACTGGCGTGAGGTGGTATCTCAGTGTCGTTTTGATTTGTGTTTCCCTGATGATGAGTGATGTTGAGCATCGTTTCATGTGCCTGTAGGCCATCTGGATGTCTTCTTTAGAGAAGTGTCTGTTCATGTCTTCTGCCCATTAGAAGACACATTTCAAGATGGCTTATCAAACCCCAAATCAGAATTCACCGTGCATCTCAACACTCTTGGTGATAGGTTAGACTTGATGGAAACAAGTTCACTCTTTTCAAATAGCCATGGAATAATGCTTAGGCAAATGTAAAATGCTCCCACAGTGGGGTGGCCGGGACGGAAACTCTGTGTTCTTCAGCTGTTGTCACAGAGCCATGGTCGTGCCAATGTTTAGTAGCCTGTTTATGACACTTAGTCTGTAGGACAGTTATTGTCTTTTTTCCATTATACATGTGCTAAGAAAATTCCCTTACCTTTCCATAACTCTTCTTCCTCTCCCTTTTCAGAGATTAAAAGACATGGGATCAAAATCCCTACTGGCCTTTTTGGAGGAATTGGGAAGCTGATCCTAAAATTCATATAGAAATGCAAGGGGCCCAGAACAGCCAAAACAATCCTGAAAGAAAACAATGTTGGGGACTCATTCTTGATTTCAAAACATACTACAAAACTATAGTAATCAATATGGCATAAGGATAGACCCATGGGTTAATGAAATAGAATTTAGAGTCCAGAAATGAACCCATACATGTATGATCAATTGATTTTGACCAAATATGCCGAGACAGTTCAATGGGGGAAAGAATAGTCTTGTCAACAAATGGTTCTGGAAAGACTGTGTATCCTCATACAAAAGAATTTTAAGTTGGACCCCACCTTACATAATATACAAAAATTATTTTTAAATATAATTTATTATCAAATTAACTAACATACAGTGTATAGAGTGTGCTCTTGTTTTTTTGGGTAGATTCCAGGGATTCACTGCTTACATACAACACCCAGTGCTAATCCCAACAAGTGCTAGTCAAATACCTAAATGTAAGAGCTAAAATGTTTAGAAGAAAACATTGGTGAAAATCTTTATGACTTTGGACTAGGCAATGGTTTCTTAGATATGTCACCGCAGGCACAAGGAACCAAAAAATGTAATAAACTGCACTTTATCAAAATTAAATGTTTCATAGCACACTATTGAAAAAGCAGAAAGACAATCCACAGAATGGGGAGAAAATATTTGCAGATCATATATCTGATAAGGTCTAGTGTCCAGAGCTCTTTCAACTCCAAAACAAAAAGATAAACACCTCAGTTTAAAAATGGACAAAGGAGGAGCTCCTGGGTGGCTCAGTCGGTAAGCGTCTGACTTCAACTTAGGTCACAATCTTGTGGTTTGTGGGTTCAAGCTTTGCGTCAAGCTCTGTGCCGACAGCTCAGAGCCCGGAGCCTGCTTTGTATTGTGTCTTCCCCTCTCTGCCCCTCCCCTGTTTGTGCTCTTTCTCTCTCTCTCAAATATAAACAAACATTAAAAAATTAAAAAAATAAAAATGGACAAAGGATGTGAATAAACATTTCATTAGAGAAGACATACAAATGGCCAATAAGCAGATGGTGTCCAACATCATTAATCATCAGAGAGATGCAAGTAAAAGCCACAACGTGATACTACTTCACAACCACTAGGATGGCTGTGATCAAGAGGAAAGACCATAACATATGTTGGTGACGATGTGGAGAAATGTGGCTGGTGAGAATGTAAAATGGTGCAGCCCCCTTGGAGAACAGTTTGGTAGTTCCCCCCAAAGTCCAACGTGGAGTTACCGTGAGACTCAGCAACTCACTCTTAGGCGTTCACCCAACAGAACTGAAAACAAATATCCACACAAAACCTTGGTACATGAATGGCCACAGCATGATGGGCCAAAGGTGCAAACTTCCCACCTGCCCATCAGTCGATGAATGGATTAAAAGAATATTTTTCCACCATAGAATGAAATGAAGTACTGACATTCGCTACAACACGGAGGAATTTTGAAAACATTATGCTGAGTGACACAAGCCAGACACACAGGCCACACATTACAGGATTCCATTTATATAAAAGTCCAAAATGGGCAAATTCATGGAGACAGAAAATATATTAGTGGTTTTCAAGGGCTAAGAGTTGGGGATGGGGAGGGAATGATTGCTAATGGGTACAGGATTTCTTCTAGAGGTGATGAAAATATTCTGGAATTATATAGTGGTGATGGCTGGAGAATTTTGGGAATACACCAAAGGCCAGGGAATTGTATGCTTTTAATGGGTGAGTTTTATGATATGTGAATTATATTTCAATTTTTTAAAAAAGACTATGGGGATGAATTTGGGAAATGGGTTAGGGAGTGAAGGGGGCAAATAAGAGCTTAGGTGGCATTAAGACTCATTTCTCTTGTCCACATTAGCAATTTTCACAATCATTAAATATGACTGGGGCATGCACGAGGTCACTTGTTCAAAGTGACAGTGGCCCAAACCAGGCAACTGGGGCATGCCTATTTTGGTCTTGTTTCTTCCATTGCTTAGTGATTTTAACCTGGTCATTGGACATCTCCTGATTTTCTCTGATGTGTGTAGATAGTTTGGCCTAGAAGAAAGAACATGGGCCTCAGGGCCAGAATCTTTCCTCACTGCTGGGTTTTGGCCAGTTTATTGGGCCCCCATCAATCTGAATTTCCTCCTCTACAACACGATTTGGTGGGAAGACTCACTGTCAAGTTCCAGGCATCTGGTCTATATCCAGTCAATGTTCGTGCTTTCCTTTCTCATCTTCCCAGAGCTCTGAAAGTTCAGTGTTTATATGTGAAGGAACGGGAGTAGGGGAAGGATGAGGGGAGAGGTAAACTGCTCCCTGTGTGTCCTCACTCAGGCTCTAACAGGGAGAGAATCTGTTCACAGCCAAACCCTTCAGGTCTAGATTTCATCTGAGGGCAATTTCCCATGGGCCCTACAAGAATCCAGCTGGAGCAAAAGGCTCGGGGCTGGCGAATCACCGTAAGCCAGGTTAACTATGATGAGTCTCTGAGAATCTGAGCCTCTGTTGTTTCCTCCTTCCCCCTGGAAAAGTTCAGATTGCTTGCCAGGTCCCTAGGTTCCCGCCCCACTGCCCCGGCCGCCATGATATCGCTGGATTCCCCCTAGTGACGTCACTGCCACCGGCTCATGAGAGAGAGCCCTCACCAGAGGCGGAAACTGAGTCAGACAATCCCTTCCAGAGCCAGCCCCCTTCCCTTCGCCCTCCCTGCACACACGCTGACCTGCAAGCTGTTTTTCATTCTCCTTCTCTCTCCAGCTGTGAAGAGGATCTCTTCCCAACACTTGTCAAGAATTACGGCGAGACCTGCTTTCAAATGTTCTGTCTGTACTCGCCGGCCAGGAAGGCAAGTTTGTCTCTAAAGAATTTGCATTTACAATTCAAAATATGCGCTGGTGCTAAGACGAAAGAATATCTCATTGCTTTCAGGCTGGGATTGGCATGACCTCTGGGTTTTAATATTTTCAACAGAGTGTCATCTGACGATTCAGCCACATTCAGAGAGAGAAAAGTGAATGTCCCTTCATACGCACGCAGACCGGACTGAAAGACTAATGGGAAGACTTCGCCTAGAGGCATCCACTTTATTTCCTCGTTTGCTTCCACCCTTTATTTAATTTGAAAAATCTCCACAGAAACAGTATTGTTTTCATTTCTCCATTTTATTTTATTTTATTTTTTATTTTTTAAACTTTTATTTATTTTTTGAGAGACATAGAGAAACAGAGCATGAGCAGTGGAGGGGCAGAGAGAGAGAGACACAGAATCGGAAACAGGCTCCAAGCTCTGAGCTGTCAGCACAGAGCCCGACGTGGGGCTCGAACCCACAAACCTTGAGATCATGACCTGAGCTGAAGTCGGATGCTTAACTGACTGAGCCACCCAGGTGCCCCATCATTTCTCTGTTTTAATTTCTGTTTTGGTTAAGGGGGTCAACACAAGTTTTCTTAAGAAGGCCGTGGAGTCTGTGTCTCTCTGTCTCTCTGTCCCTTCTCCATCCGTCACATCCAACCCAGCACCCCGGACAGCCCCTCCCCAGCTCCAACAGTAGGTGTGGGAGGGCAGCCTGGTCACAACCACATCCCCCAGGTCCGGACTGGGTCTGAGGGCAGTGCCCTGTGAGAATGCAGCCGACTGGTGGTGAGCAGTCCCACACTTAAAAGCCAGCTCCGAGCGGGAACTCTTCTGTGACAGGTGCAGTCCCCCGGGAGGCCAGCAAGAGGGTGTCTGGAGCTTCAGAAGTCCTGTTCATGGGCCCTGGTCTCCTGGTTCCTTAGCTCTGTTACTCCTTCCCCTCTCCACGCCCGGAAGGCCCCATCTTGATAAATAAGTGGTGGTCACTCCACGACTCGACCCCTAGATCAGCTTGTCACAATAATCAGTGCCACCCCAGGCCCCGCGCCATCCCGCCCCGTTTGGCTTAGAAGTCGGTGGAACAGCGGGATTTCTCGCCACAGCTTCACTCAACACTCGGACAGGCCTGTGGGTGCAGGACGGGGCGGGTTTACACAGATGTTGCCCCCCGGGCGCCCAAGCAGGTGTCAGATAGCCTCTCGCAGACCACCCTCACCGTGAAGAGCCCCCCCTCGGGTTTGGGGGACCAGAGGCCAGGTTTAGGAGAAGTTCTGGGGGGACCCAGAGCCCTGGGGCCAGCTGGGGCATGGGGACCCAAGCCCCCACCCCGAGGGGACATGGGTCCTCTGGGCAAAGCCTCACCGGTTGGCATGGCCACCCCTCAGGTGTCTGTTCCCCTGCACACACCAGGCAGCAGGCTCAAGCCAGGGGTCATGAAGCCAGGAGGCTGCAGAGCCAAGGCCTCTGAGGTCTGGGTCTCTGCGCGCACCCCCACACCACCTGCAACAACACATGTGACCCCTTGGCGACCCAGGAGACGTCCAGCCGTCAGCGCGTGCTTTCAACTTGCAGAAGCCTTTGCGTGTCTCCTTCCACTATCTTGTTTGCTTCTTCCGGAGATCTGAGATGGTGGGGTGGGGAGACGCTGGACCTGGCCTGGGTCTCTGCCCCCAAGGGACCCCACCAGCTGTGGCCGGCCAGTCCCCGCAAATGTGGGGGCAGCCCTCTCCTGAGATGTCCCCTAAAAAGGCCTTCATTTGCCCCACAGACATGGTGGGAGGCATTCTGCACCAAAAAGGAATTTGATCCAATGGGTCCCTCAGAGCACGTGCCAAGGCTGCCGGCCCTGGGTGGGCTTCTCCCCAGCGACCACCATGTGGTCCCCACGGCAAAGGCCACCGAAGATGTCCCAAAATTCTTTAATGTGTTATAGTTTATCTCAAAAAGAAAAGTTCGTGGAAAATTACATTCTACTTCATGACATATCGTTTCTTCTTTTTCTTTCTTTAAAAAAAATTATAGTAAAATGCATATAACACAAAATTTACCTTTTTAACCATTTTTTTAAATGTTTACTTACTTTTTGAAAGAGAAAGACAGAGAGAAAGAGAGAGAGAGAGAGAGAGAGAGAGAGAGAGAGAGAGAGAGAGAATCTGAAGCAGACTCCAGGCTCAGAGCTGTCAGCACAGAGCCCGACGCGCTGTCAAACTCATGAACCATGAGATCGTGACCTGAGCCGAAGCCGACGCTCAACCCACTGAGCCGCCCAGGCGCCCCCATTTTCACCTTTTTTAGGCATACAGCTCAGTGGTAGTGAGTACGTTCACAATGTTGTGCACCCATCACCACCGACCGTGTCAGGAACTTTTTATTCTTCCCGAAGGGAAACTTCATACCCAGTAAACAATAACTCCCCACCCTCCCTCCCGGAACCCCTGACAACCAGCATTTTACCTTCTGTCTTTATGAATTTAAATACCTCACATAAATGGAATCATAGAGTTTGTCTGTTTGTGCCTGGCTTTTTAGCGTAATGTCCACCAGCTTCATTTGCATTGTCATGTGTCAAAATTTCCCTCTTTTTAAAAGGCTGAGAAAAGTTCATTTGACAGATAAATATAAATATAGAATAAAGCATATGCAGTAAAACTTTGGATTACAAGTAACTTGTTCTGTGAGCAAACATCTCTAATACATTTTAACTTGATAAATGAGCAATGTCTTGAAATACAAGTCGTATGTGATGCCACACATCACATGGTCACAACTGAACGAATAGTTCTTGAAATTCGCTTTGATATATGAGTGCTTTGGATGTCAAGTGTGTTTCCAGAGTGAATCATGCTCGCAAACCAAGGTTTTACTGTATATGTTTATATACACATACATATAAACATATGTGTGTGTGTGTGTGTGTGTGTGTGTGTGTGTGTGTATAACAAATATTCACAACACAAGGCCTGTAAGGGCCACTGAGCAAATATTTTAGGCTTTTTGGGCCATATAGTCTCTGTTGCCATCATGAAACTATACAACTCTGGTGGTGGTATGGCTGGACATAAATGAATGGAGGTGTCTGTTTACTGATAAAGTTTTATTGACACAAATAGGCAGTGTGTTGGATTAGCCTGTGGCTAGTGGTTTGCAGAGCTCCAGCCTGGGGCTGGATATGGTTAAGAGCAGAGGCTCTGGTGTCAGTGGGATGGTTTAGTTCATACAAGAAGCCACTTTCCTCCCGGGGCTCACATGTTCAGCTGGGCATAGCTGTGTGCTCTGCCTAGAACTACCCTCAGCCCCAATCTTCGGGTCCTGTGGCTGAGTTGGCATCCTCTGGCCAAACTCCTTCTTCCAAAATGACTGATTATCTCTCAGATGACTTGGATCCCTTCCAGTACTGCCACTCAAAGTTTCCCAAGTATGTCTGTGAATGACTGAACCATGGTTGTGTACAAGGGTTTTCTCCAGCAGGTCCTTGGTCCCTCCACACACTCAGGTGGAGAGAAACATTGGGGGGTGGGAGGGGGAGTAGAGCTTGTGTGTGGCAACTCTAGGTGCCAGGAGGACCAGAAGAAGGAGGACCAGCCCTGGACCAGTCAAGAGCTCTGTGTCTCTCTGCCCTGGCAAAACCTTTGTAGTTGCCTAGTATCTGTGTTCATTTTCCCTTTTTGGAAGGGATTTTACCTGAGAGAGACCCTTGGCACTTTCCCTTGGGATCCTAGAGATGCTGTTTCTAAACTGAGAATGCCAAGCTGTGTCTGATGCCTTCTGCTCATGTCTCAGGAGTGGTACATATGAGCCTGGATACCAGGCAAACCCTGAAACCTTGAAAACAAGATTTCCAAGTGGGGACTTTTTCTGCCTTCTGGGGAGGCTGAAGGCATTTTTATTTAGGTATCAGTTTGTTTATTTATTTAATTTAGTTTTTAAAGTTTACTTATTTCGAGAGAGAGAGAGGGAGAGAGTGCACTAGAAGGGGAGAGGGTGAGAGAGATGGGGAGAGATAGAATCCCAAGTAGGCACTGCAATGACAGTCTGGAGCCCAGAGCCAGACTCAGGACTCGAACCCACAAACTGTGAGATCATGACCTGAGCCCAAATCAAGAATTGTATGCCTAACTGACTGAGCCACTCAGACACACCCTGAAGACATTTTAAAAACAACTTTATCAAGGCATATTTGATATATGATAAGCTGTACCTAAAATGGGAAATTTTGACAGGTGTCTATACCTGTGAATCCATCACCACAATCAAGAGCGTGAACGTATCTCTCTCCCTAGAGTTTCCTTATGTCCCTTGTTAATCAATCCCTCCCCCTCTTGCCCCCACCTTTCTCCCAAGTAACCACTGATCCTCTTTCTGTCATAGAGAAGTTGACATTTTCTAGAGTTTTCTGTAAATGGATTCGTATAGCATGTACTCCTTTATTGGTTCACTTCTTTTACTAAGCATAATTATTTAGAGATTCATCCATGTCACTGAGTGATTAATAGTTCATTCTCTTTTATTGCAGACAGTATTCCACTGTATGCATATGCTACAGTTCATTTATTCATTCCCTGTTGATGGACATTTGGATTATTTCTAGATAACTGGGTCAAGTTGGTTGATAGAGTTGTCCAAGTCTACAGTATCTTTGGTGATTTTCTGTGTACATGATTTATCAATTATTGAGAGGGGAGTATTACAATCTCCAATTACAAATGTAATTTGTCTCTTTGTCAATTGTAATTTTCTTCTTGCAGCTCTATCCAATTTTGCTTTATGTGTTTTGAGTCTCTGTTATTAAGAACATAAATGTTCAGGATTTTTATGTTGTCTTGGTTAATTGATCCCTTCATCGTTATGAAATGAGCTTGTTTATCATTAGTCTATAGCCTAAAAGTCATCATTTTAGTTGCTGAAAACTTTGTTTTGCCAGTTAGGACTGCGGGAACTGAGATGAGTCCAATCCAGTGTGGGAGGCCAAGTCACACTCATACCTAGCCTATCCTGATGGGCTATGCAATACACTGTCTCTGGTTCCTACTCCCCACCCCCCCATGTTTCTCCACTGGATGGGACCAAATAGGAGACATATTCAGGGTGGGGCGGGGTTAGGGCTGGGGGTCCAGCACTTGGAATATCTTGGCTTATCACTGGGCACACACCCCAACCTGGTGACATGAAGACCCAGGAGTGGCCAGGAGGGCATGGTAAGCTTGTCTAGACTTGAAATTTATATTTTAGAGACAGGTTTGTTGGAGCTAGGGCTCAGACTATTCAGTGTGTTCTGAGATGATGCTAAAAGGATCTACTGTACAGGGTAATGTCCTAAGTTTACAGTTTCCTGACTAATTCCACTATAAACTTAATTGCCTTTTTCTTGGCTTTGAAGTCTTAAGACTCCCCTTGGCTTTGGGCTCTCTTGTCCGCACACACACCCGGAATCCTGGCAGGAGGTCATGACTGAATATCCAGCTGCCAGGGCTCCTTGACTCATTCTCCAAATGGTCACCTCTGCCTGGCCCAAGAGCTAGACTCTCTCTCTTCAGGAGGTGATGTCAGGAAGAAGTCGCTTTGCCAGCAACACGCTGGAGCACTGTAAAGCAAATGCCCAGGATTGCTGTTTCCAAGTCCTGTCCTGAGCACAAGGGAGTCCAGCTCATCATCTCATCTGCCCAAGCCCACCGCTCCTCTCTGCCAGATACTTTATTGACATTGCCCTCAATCTCATTTCATTCCCACTACAGCTCCCTGGAAGTCAGGTCATTGTGTACCCATTCTACAGAAAAAGACACCGAGGCTTGGGTATAAGTCAAGGAGCTATTTAAGGACCCTGGCTAGTTGCTGTAGAGCTAGGGCTCAGATTCATGTCACTGATGCTAAATACAGCTTTCTGTTCTGCCACACAGATCTGTATTCATTTCGTGGGCCGCCATAATAAATGACCATGAACGTGGTGGCTTAACACAACAGGTATTTATTCTTTTTACAGTTCTGGAGGCCAGAAGTCCCACATAAAGGTGTTGGCAGCATGAGTTCCTTCTGGAGGCTCTGAGGGAGAATCTGTTCCACGCGTCCCTCCAAGATCCTGGCTGCTGCTGGCGATCCTTGGTGTTGGTTGACTTGAGGGTGCCTCCTTCAATCTATGCTTGTCTTCACACGGCCTTTCCATGACTTCCTTCTTCTGATAACAAGGATAGAAGCTGGAGAGTTGGAGGCGCTGCAGGAAGGGTAACTAAGGTCACTTAGGGGTGGTTTGGAGTCAGGTGCTTCTAGGCTGGATCGTGGACAGTCAACTCCAGACTTTGCACACCTGAGCTTCCTTGTCTGGAAGATGGCGGGAGTAATGGTCTACACACATGGGCTTTTTGGAAAAGTGAAATGTATGTAAAGGGCTTAGTCCCTGAGCCCCGTTAGTATCAGTTATGAACAGATACGACTGATAACATAGCTCCCATCTCATTGTGACTAAAACTCAAAGGCCTTGCTGTGGTTGACAATGATATGGGCCCAGTTCCTCGGGTCTTCCCTCTGACCCTTGGTCCCTTTGTTCTCTGCTGTCCTGACACTGTGCTTGGTCTCTGTGTTTGTAGCTCTTTCTTCCTGGCTTGACTCTGGCCTCTCTTTAAAGGCCATCTGGGTGGAGGGCACTTATGGGGAAGAGCACTGTTGTATGGAAAACAATTTGACAATAAAATATTATGGAAAAAAAATAAAGGCCATCTGCTTTGGGGCGCCTGGGGGCTTAGTCGATGAAGTGTTCAACTCTTGATTTCAGCCTATGACATGATCTCACCGTTCATGAGTTTGAGCCCCAGGTTGGACTCTGTGCTGACAGTGTGGAACCTGCTTGGGATTCTCTCTCTGCCCCTCCCCTAATTGTTCTCTCTCTCTCTCTCCCTCAAAATAAACAAACTTAAAAATAATTTTAACACTTAAAAAAATATTTGTTTTTGAGAAACAGAGACAGAGCATGAGCCCGGTAGGGGCAGAGACAGAGGGAGACACAGAATCTGAAACAGGCTCCAGGCTCTGAGCTGTCAGCACAGAGCCCAGTGTGGGGCTCGAACCCATGAACTGTGAGATTATACCTGAGCTGAAGTCCAACACTTAACCCACTGACCCACCCAGGTGCCCTGAAAAAACTTTTATTAAAGGCCATCTGCTCTGTGACATGCCTTGGCATCCTCATTTAAACTGCTACCCCATAAAAATACATAAATAAACTAAAATAAAGTATAAAATAAAGTAAAATAAAATAAAATTCCAGTATTCTCAGGGATCTTCCTTCCCAGCACTTCCAGATTCATGGCCTGCTTTATTTTTTCTTAACACTTATCATTAATTGAGATGCTCTATATCTACTTCTCTGATTATTTATTTCTGTCTCCCTCCACCAAGAGCGCAAGCTTCTCAGGACTGGTTTGTTGATCTCCGAATCCCCAGTGTCCATGATAGTGACCAGAGGGGCGGGGGGTAGTGGTTCTCGATAATTCCTTGTCACGTGCATGCACGAATGAATGGTTGAAATCTGACTGGTCAGCCCCAGTTGGCCATGTGCTGTGTGTGTTGGGTCCTGCACCTTCCGTCATCTTTTTTAGGAGGGAAATGAGAGCGAGCATCCACCATCTATGTGTGGCCTCCATTCATTTCACAACTAATGTTACAGTGAAGAAACCGGCTGCGAGAGGTTGGGTCAGTCATCTAAGATCACGTGGTTCATAAAAACAGAGATGGAAATCAACTCCGTGTCTGCTTGTCCCAGTGCCTGCCTGTTTTCCACCACCTCAAGCTGAGGCGTCCCTTAGCTCTGGCTTCTAAAAGAGGAAAATATGGGCAAAGATGGAATTTCCCCCCATCAGGGGGCTCCATGGGAAACTTTCCAACCTCAGCTCCCAGGAGAGGGTCCTGGCCTCTGGAATTCTTGGCAGGAGGCACGAGATGTGCCTGGATCCTCCTATCGCTGACCTTGGAGAAGTGTCTTCAGAAAGTCTTTTCATCTGGAACTCCCTGCAGCGTCCAGCCACCCACAACTGAAATCGGCAGACCCCTCTCATATTTGACATTCTTTCCCGGAGTCCCTGACCCCAACATTCCCTGCACAGCGCCTCTTGCATTTCCAGCTCTGTGCTTAGCGAAGCTCTGGGGAAGGAGTACAGGGGGTGAGTGACCAGAAGACTTCAGCCACCCCAACAGGGGCGGGGGACAGGGGGCAGGGGCTTCTCTGTAGCTCTGTTTCCAAAAACCCATCTCTAGGAAAGGATATCCAGAAGCTGCCATGTGTGAGAGGCTGAGGTCCTTCAAAGGACATCTAGAATGGAATCAGGGGCCACCGCCCGGTGGCTGTGCTCATGTTAGCCCAAACTCAGAGGAATTGCCCACCTCACAGGCCGGCAGAGTCATCGCCCCTCTGTGGGTGGTCTGCCCTCACCCAAAGGGGCCCCAGCACCCCAGACCTCCGTGTCCATCCTGCATCGCTCCCCAGTCCGCCATGGCATCTCCATTAGAACCAGGCTTAAAGTTGCTGGTGAAACCCTGCTTGTTCCTGGCTCTAGGCAGGCCCTTAGTCCCTCCCACCCTCCTGCCAACCTGGACAAGACCTAGCTCAAATCTCAAATCCTCCCTGAAGCCTTCCCAGGTTAACTTGCCTTGGATCCTGACACCAGTTCAGTGTGTGTGTGTGTGTGTGTGTGTGTGTGTGTGTGTGTGTGTGTGGGTGTGTGCATGTGTGCACATGTGTTGGAGAGGGGGATTGTCTCTCCCATCACCAAGCAATTGTCTGTGACACCAGCTGGGTGTCCTACGTTTTCAGTCCGTTCTGACGCTATTTACCTGGAGAAGAAGGCATCAGAGCCCACAGTCATACGAGGCTGCCCCGCTGTCTTTCAGATGCCAATGGTAAGCTTGGATGACCCCCTGCTCTTCTGGATGGAAGTTTCAGTGGCCACCCCCCCCCCTTCTTCGGGTTCAATTTGCTGGAGCACCTTGCAGAACTCAGAGAAACCCACTAGATCACTGGTTTATCAGAAAGCATATAACTTGCGAGCAGCCAGATGGAAGAGATGCGTGGGGCGTGGTGGGGGGAAAGAACGTGGAGCTTCTGCGTCCTCTCCAGATGTGCTCCTCTTCCTAACCTCCAGGTGTTCACCAACCTGGAAACTTCGAATCCAGGCTGTTTCGGGTTTTAATGGAGGCATCGTTACCTAGGCACGATGGACTAAATTGTGGATCATCAGCAATTGATTCAACCTCCAGCCCCTCTCTCCCCCACCTCTTCGGAGGGGAAAAGGTCAAGTGGTGTGGTTGGGACTGAACTTTCCAGCCCTCTCATCACTGGTTGGGGCTTCTGGCACCCAGTCCCCATCCTGGGACTTGGTCCAAAGTCCTCTCGTGTCGTGAACGTAACAAAACTCACCTTCATGGCTCTCATCACTTAGCAAATTCCAAAGGTTTCAGTAGCTCTGTGCCAGAAACAAGACCAAGACCAAAAGGATATTTCTCATTATAAATCACAATAGCACATGGCCGGACTCAGATCTCTCAGAACTGTATTCCGTGTGGGGGACAGAGGGTCTCCCTGGAGCACGGATGTGAAGGCAGCCCTCACTCCTCTGCTCAGGGTAAGCCCCTGGGCTTTTGGAGCTCTTGAGTCCCACCTCACTTTTCCTCCAGCTTCATATTTGCTGCTCCTGGGCTTAAGGAGCACTCTGGCCCCCTTCTTTGGCTGGATTCCTCTTTCCTTCCTCTAGGACTTTGCCCAGAGCATTCCCCCACAACTCATGTCCCCCCAGATCCTCACAGTGTGACCTTATTTGGAATTGGGGCTGTTGTAGATGCCATTGAAAGTAAAGTCATACCTGAGTAGGGTGGGCTCTTGATCCAATGTGACTGGTGTTCTTACAAGAAGAGGCATAGAAACACACAAGGGAGAACGCCGTGTGCGGATGAAAGCAGAGACAGGAACGATGTAGACAGAAGCCAAGGACCGCCCGGGATTGTCTGCCACCATGCAAAGTTAGGACAAGACAAGGAAGCTTCCTCCCCGAGAGCAGGGCCCTGCTGACTCCTTGATTTTGGACTTCTTGGCTCCAAAACTGTGAGAGAATACATTTCTCTTATTTCAAGCCACGGACCTGTTATGGAGGACCTAGGAAATTAATACCCCCTCTGTCATGGACGCTTGCCTCTCCACCCTCCAATCTTATGGTCACTCCACTTTCTGTTGACCTTGACCACCCACCTCCGACTGATCCTCTAGTCTCACCGCATCAGCCCTCACTGTCTGACCTCTCCAAACCAAGTGGGATCCTCCCAAAACACGTTAAGGTTTTCCACAATGTAGTCATTTCCTTGCGGCCTCTTGAGGACCAGGATTTGGGGAATGACTCGGAACAGCCAGCCACGTTGACTCCAGTTGCCTGGGGCATCGACCAAGACATTTCCCCTGAATGGGTTCTGTGGCTGTGCTCGCCATGAACCCGTGTGCTTCCACAGACCCCCTTGACCATCCCCATTCTTCCCTGCCCCGGGTTGGTTCCCACTGTCGCCGGGACACTCCCCCTCTCCCAGACCCAGATGGAAACTCACACCTCCAGGCGTGGAGTCTGAAATAACTGCCAAGGGGCCTGACGGCACAGCCGGTGGAGTCAGCTCCTCGTGGAGGGAAATTTGACCTGCGAGACATGGGAGGGGGCTGGGCAGAGAAATCTTCCTTCTTCCTCTCTTTGGGAGACTCCACTGGTAGCCCTTCTGGAAAAGTCCTGCGTGTCCAGCAGGGTAAGCTCGTGGTAAATAAAGCAGTAGCCAGTGAGGTGAGGCACGGCTGGCCATTGCTTCCTATCTCTCTCCGCCCCCCTCTTCCCTCCCTCCACCCTCACTGTCCTGGGCTCACACCTGACAAAGAGAACATCTGCCCTTTTGTCTCTGCTTCAGGCTTTTTTTTCTTTAATTTTTAATGTTTATTTATTATTGAGACAGAAACAGAGCATGAGTGGGGGAGGGGCAGAGAGAGAGGGAGACACAGAATCCGAAGCAGGCTCCAGGCTCTGAGCTGTCAGCACAGAGCCCGACGCGGGGCTCAAACCTACAAACTGTGAGATCATGACCTGAGCCGAAGTTGGATGCTCAACTGGCTGAGCCACCCAGGCGCCCGCTTCAGACTTTGTTTTTAGAGGGCCTGGTCGAAAACAGCGGTCAAACAAAATCAGGAAATATTACCCACTTTATCCTGACCCCCCACTTTGAGAGTCTCAGTGCGTGTAAACATATCAAAGGCTCTGAGAAGCTCTTGAGTGAAAACAAACAGAAAACCGTTTACCTTACAAACTTCCAACTCTTCAACACTTACTCTCTGGTAAACGTGATTCCAAGCATGCTACATCTATGACCTTCTTAAAATTCCCAAGGCAACCCTCCAGGGTAGGTCTTGTTCCATTTTACAAACAGGGAAGCTGAGGCCCAGAGCACTGGCATAACATGCCTAAAAGAGCAGAGACAGCAAACAGAGAAGCCGGGATCAGAGTGTGCACATAACCATAGTCCTGCACAGACTCTTGCTTTAACTCAGAATTGTCCTTATTTTTTGATGATGACTTTAAAAAAACCCAAAGACCTATCACCTGTTAACATCAACCGAGCTGGTTCTACTGGAGGCAGCTTGTTCTGAGTTTATCTTGATTTCCTGCAGGGATGTCGGTGCAACCAGCAGTGATCCTTCCGCCCTTATCTGCTCAGAGACCTCGCCCAACCTCCTTAGGAATCCACAGTTTTGCACAGAGACCTCGCCCAATCTCCTTAGGAACCCACAGCTTTGCACTACAATAAACATTTGTAGGAAGCAGGGGAAGGAAAGGAAAAGGAGGAACAGGTTGTCCTTTGAAAAAGACCAAGTCCTCTGTCTTAAGACCAGGAACGCTGGACAGAAATACCATGGCACTTTTGATTCTTGGTGATGGCGTCTTTTACTACATGCGTAATCATCAGGGTTCTACTTCTTTGTGGCTTCTCCACACTGGGATGGCCAAGAAGAAAACCACAAGAGGCCACTGTGATGATGGGACATGGTCTCCTGGTTTCCGGGAGTAGAGCGGCCACGTACAGTCGCTTAGGTTGTGCACTGCATGACTGTAAGATTTCTGTTCACATGATTGCCCATTGCACAGCTGCCTGGAGCAGGAACCACACTATATGACAACTCCAATGCTGAGGTCTGGGTGGGGTAGAGCGAGGATAATTGCAGGACTGTAATCATTACAAACACAATCTGGCTTATCTGAGTGGCTCAGGGTGTAGTCCAGGCCATATCACAAAGCACCAGGAAGTTCTGACTCTGGCGCCTGGAAACCTGCCCTGTCTGAGGCGAGGCCTGAGTTCTAGCGGGAGCGCGTCGCGGCATCACCCTGACAAGCTGGCGTTGAGCACCCACTTCCTCCCAGGGTTACGTAGATCCCTGACTTGCCTCCGTCCGCATCTTGGGAGGGATCGCTCTCTGTTGGGGTGTTCAGCGGCATCCCCGGTCTCTGTCTCTAGTTGTAACAACCCCGATGTGGCCGCGTATCCCCTGGGGAACAGAACGGCCATGGTAGAGGAGCCATTCTCTAGAGGTCTCACGAGACAACTCTGGCTGTCGAGCCCTTGAAATGTCACTCGTCCCAACTGAGATGTGCTCAGAGTATAAAACATCCACCAGACTTCCAAGAGGACAAGACAAACCCACCGAGTGTAAAGCGCATCAGTAATTGTGAAGCACTGATCACAGGCTAAATAGAAAACAGTCTGGGTAGACGGGACTCGTGAAAATGTAGCGTTTATTGCGCCTGCTTTCTTTTTACCTTTGAAAAATGTGGCCGCTAGAAAACGTCCAAGCACAGAGCATCTATAATCATGTTTGTCTTAGACGGTGCCGGGTTAGTGGGTCCCCTCCCTGCATTCAGTTCCTTAGGTAGCATTATTTAAAAAAAAATTTTTTTTAACTTTATTGATTTCTTGAGAGAGAGAGAGAAACAGAGCATGAGCCAGGGAGGGGCAGAGAGAGACACAGAGTCGGAAACAGCCTCCACGTTCTGAGCGGTCAGAGCAGAGCCGGACGCAGGGCTTGAACCCACAAACCGTGAGATCATGACTTGAGCTGAAGTCAAATGTTTGAGCCACCCAGGCGCCCCTAGGTAGCATTATGAGGCTAGTTTATTGGGCCTGCTCCTGCTCCGTTCTGGGAGAAACTTCTGCGGCACCTGAGCACTGAAAGCCCCTGCGTGGGCCCACCCCCTTTAAAAATGCCCCAGGCTTGAAACTTCACCCTAGGAACCCCCCCCGCAGCCCCCCGGAAGAAAGACCCAGTAAACCTGTTCCTCTTTACCAGCTGGTCACGTCCGTCGGCGCTCCTCCCCTCACTGCCCCCCCCACTCCACCCTACGATGCAGCTACATTTTCGTGCCTACCAGTCACATAACCTTTCTGGAACAACCACACTGGTTCTTAACCTTGGTTCCTGACCCTCATCCCTTCCTGCTGCACTTGCCCACACGCGGGGCCCTGAACTTATTCACCCCCCCAACCGAGAAGCTTCAGTTTGGCCCCATGACGCCCTTGAAGCCCCAGGGGTTCAAAGCCTATTGCAAACTGGCCGCGGTCCACTCCTGGAGCCTTTCTGTCAAGGGGGTTTCCTTCCTGCTCCAGACACCTGCCTATACATTCCAGCATGTCCTTGTCACGTAGCACTGTCCCCTCCTCAGTTCTGCCGGGTGAAATCGATTCGTCCTTTAAGAATTTTTGAGATCCTTCCTCCTCCTAGAAGCCTTCAGAGTTGACACAGTCTATGGTCGTCTTTCTAATCTGAACATGTCTGCGCCTAGTGCTTGGGGGCAGTTTTCTGACGGTCTTGAAGAAACTCTGGTGTGGAGCTCTTCTTTTTGAAAAAATTTTTAAAATGTTTATTTATTTTTAATTTTTTAAATTAAAATTATTATTGAGAGACAGAGCATGAGCAAGGGGAGGGGCAGAGAGAGAGGGGGAAGATACAGAATCCGAAGCAGGCTCCAGGCTCTGAGCTGTCAGCATAGAGCCTGACTTGGGGCTCGAACCCACAAGCAGTGAGATCATGACCTGAGCGAAAGTCGGATGCTCAACTGACTGAGCCACCCAGGGCCCCAATGTTTATTTATTTTTGAGAGCTAGAGAGAGAGAGCTCCAGCAGGAGAGTGGCAGAGAGAGACTGAGACACAGAATCTGGAGCAGGCTCTGAGCTGTCAGCACAGAGCCCGACGCGGGGCTCCAACTCCCGAGCAGAGAGATCGTGACCTGAGCTGCAGGCGTCCCTGGTGTGGAGCTTTCTTTAATCGGCCACATCACTCCTCAGCTTTTCGTGTGTTCAGATCTTTCCTCATGGAATCTGTAAACTCCCTGGACTTGCCTTCTATGACTTTCCTCACTAGAATAACCAGAGAGGGAGTTTTAAGATCAGGGGTCTCCCTCTTACCCTGGAGAGGCATGAGGATCATATCTAAGCATCTTGCTATTTCCTGGAACCCCAACACTGTGCGAGGCACATCTGGGTCCTCACAAGTGTTTGTTGATGGATTTAATGGAGAATGAGGCTCCAGGACAGAAAAATAAATCAAACCGGAGTGAGGGGTGGGGAGGGGGGTTCAAGCAGGATAAGACGTTGGAAGTATTTTGAGTACACCCTGGAGTCCCCCATGCCTATGTGTCATCTGCCCCAGCGACGTCCTCCTGGGGCGGGGGCGGGGGCAGGGGGAGTGCGGGAGGGGGCGCTGCTGGCAGCACTGACCCCAGCCCTCGGGCAGAATGTCTGAGCCACAACCTGCCCGTCTGTCTCCCCGATCGGCTGGTTTCATGGGAAGTGGCCTCCTCTCTTCTCTGGCCACCTCGTCGCTCAATATTTGAACTGGGAAATTACGGCAATTCACCAGGATGGTGGGCCTCATTTCTCTGCATCAAAAGGTGCCGGGCCCTGGATATGGGGCTGTAAAGTGTGATTCGGAGAGGGACAGCCCGCCTGGGCTCTGACACGCCTTCCCTTCGCATTACAGAAAAGCCACCCTTTGTTTCTGTGGCTACCATTGTCCTGTCCCCACCGCCTGGCAACCTGGCCAAACTGTGAGCAGCCTCACCAAGAAGCCGACGCTTGGCAATAAAACCTGCCCCTCTCCTTTGGCTTTGTCCTCGGGGCGGGATGAGAGCAAGGGGCCGGGGTCCTTGCGGGCCTTTCTCGGGGACCCGTCCAGCCTGGCCACAGGGAAACCCTGCTAACTAGCTGTGTTCACCCAGCCCTCTGAGGGGTGAGCCCTGTGCCTGGAGCGGCCAGTAGGTGTCTCTGTTACACACTGTTCACAGGTCCCCTGTTCTTGCAGGCCTAGATCCAGAAATCAGGTGCAGAAAGGCCTGCCTCCCTCTCGGCCTGAGCTGCATTGCCCACCGTGTCCAGGGACGTTCTGGAGGCTTCTTGGGAGGAAACAGGAGGGGGCATTTTAGGGGCTGGGAGGAGGCTGGGAAAACAAGACAAGCTGCAAAGGGTTGGAGGAACGGGAGGAAGCTCCTGTTGGTGCAGAGTAGGGGAGGTCCCGCGGGGCTGGGGCACCTCGTCCCTCAGCAACAGGTGGGTTGGAGGGGGCAGCAGGGAGAGGCTCGCGGGAAGGTGGGGGACAGCGTCACAGAGAAGCCCTGGAGGAAGGGCTGCGTTTGCATCTAACTCTTATAAGCTGTGTGGCTTTAGGCAAATGACTCAACCTCTCTGTTTCCAGGGATTCATCTGTAAACTGAAGACAGAATACCTCGGAGGTTGCTGCCATGAGAGACCCCACAGGAGTAGGGCCTGCTGCATCGTCAGCGCTCAATAAACCTTCTAGATTTCTTATTCGCCAGACCAGGCAGGCAGGAGAGCCCGGGGCAAGCTTGTACCGCCCTTTCACCGCTTCCCGCTTCTTCTCCCGTTAAAGACAGGAAGAGGGAGCCAATAAAATAGGGCTGTGGGCGGGAATGTCCCTTTCCCTTCCATTGTGCAGAGAGCTGGGGCCACCACGTGACTGGGCGACATCTCCGTGGGGAGGGAGGTGCACTCGGAGGGGAGGAGCAGTGGGAGGCCAAGTCCTCTCTAAGTGGCCGACAGGAGTAGGTAACATCCCAAGGATGTTAGGTGACTGCTCACCTCCGAAGAAGGAAAAGCAAGCAAATGGGCTCTGCTAGCCAATGGCCAGCGGCTGAGCCTTTGCTGGGAAGATGCTAGAACTGGTCACCGACCGGGGGAGGAGCATGGGAATCGTGCATCTTCGTGACCTTTGTGTTCCGATCTGAATTCTGTCCCTGGAAATGTGGCCCCAGGGCAGGTGGTTTGATCCCCTCCAGGGACCACTCAGCATCAGGGTGTTGTGAGGACCCAGTGGGATCCGTGTGAAATGCTAAGTGATGACCGTTCCTGGGAGACGAGAGATCTCTGAATGGTGGTGTAAAGAAGACACGATCCAGGGCCCATCTGACTTGAATTTCCACTTCATCGGGGAAATGTGACAGGTCGGGGTTACTGGAGGAGTCCAACCTTCATGTGAAACCAAAGCCCAGACTAAAGTAACTGAGTAACATTGTAAGCTCATTAAGGGCAGAGGAGGGATCCGGTCTCCTGCCTTGCAGGCAGGTGTTTGTTTGTTTGTCTGTTTGTTTTACATTTATTTATTTATGAGAGACAGAGAGAGACAGGTGGAACTGGGGAGGATCAGAGAGAGAGGGAGACACAGAATGCAAAGCAGGATCCGGGCTCTGAGCTAGCTGTCAGCACAGAGACTGATGTAGGGCTCGAACCCACAAACTATGAGATCATGACCTGAGTAGAAGCCGGACGCTCAACCGACTGAGCCACCCAGGTGCCCCGGCAGGTGTTTTTTAAAAAAATTATAATTACTCTTCCTCCTGATGTCCAGATTTAGTCCATAATAGCATTTCTACAAATGCTTCTCAAAGGAAGACAAAATTATCTTAAGGATACTTAAATTAGGGGAATGTTAGGTTTAAAAAAATCATGTGGGTTTTGTTTGGTTTTATTGAGGGACTTGTCAGGTCCTTTGTTATGTCTCGGCACATTGGGAATTTCCTGGATGTAGAGGTGTATTTCGGTAGAGCGAAAAGCATTTCTCAAAGGAACTGATGATGCTGTCATTGTTTTCTTGGACCATCTCATGGTGCCAGTATTCATGAAATATATTTTGGGGTGTGTGTGTGTACACATTACATATAAGATCTTTTGACTTGGAATGTCTGTGTAGTAATCGAGAATGAACAGCTAGCTCTCGGGTCATGATCAAGACTACAAGGAAGCACGTCCTAATTCCATGTGTAACACTTAATCCATGCTGATTAATGTATAGATATTTAAGGATCCACGCTGAATGATGGGGTTTACATCCCCATGGCGGGATTACAAGTTATTTTTATTGCCTTCTTATGCTTATCTGCACTTTGTAAATGTTCTACCATGAACACAATCACCTACGGCCGGAAGGAAAAGCTGTTCTTTGTCGGCCATCATGGCTGTGGCATCTATTTGAAGGGATGCCACCCTCCTGGGATTCAGTGCCCGGGCCCATCTTTCCTAATGACTTAAACAAAAGAAGGGAGGCTCTGCTCATCAAATCCCTCACATGATGATACTAAATTTGGTGGGGTGGCTCACACTCGGAAAGCCAAGAAAAAAAATTCAAAACAACCGTAACAAATTGAAAACACGGCTCTAAAAAACCAGATGAAATTCAAGAGCACAATTATAAGGTGACATTTTTAGGGCTAAAAGCAGCCACCATATGTCCAGGATGAAGACAGGGCCGGCTTCTAGTCAGTCCCAACTCCCAGCAGGTAAACCCTTACAAGGTATTTGGCCCTGAGCTGTGGCTTGGGGAGGTGGAAAACAGGTTTAGGATAAAAAGACCTCATAGTGCTCCCTGTCCACAGGCTGAGAAAGGAGAAGATGGTCCCCACAATCCTATTTTCTGCCTACGAAATCCTAACAGACAGGTCTGGCATGACCTCTGACTCTTTCATACACAAAAGGGAAGGTTCTCTGAAAGCAGGACAACCCTTCCATTCTAGAGCTGTGCCCTCCCTCCATCGGGGTGTCCCCTCTGCCCTGCCAGGCTGGGGGAGCATTTTAATGTCACATGCAAGCCTAAGAGCATATCCAGTGTTTTTTTTTTTTTTTTTTACCATGATCACCTTCGCTGCAATTCAACTGATTGGCTGAAGGGCCATTTTGCTGTCAAAGATAAAATCACGACACTCAATGAAAGAGGAACCTTCGTTAAAAAGGACGTAATGAAACACACACACACAAATGAATAAAACTAAGAAGACTTCAGTGCAAAATGCGAACTATTCGAACACACCTCACGCGTGGGTAGAATCGCGGCAACCATGTGCAAACAACCGGCTTGTATTTTGTGGATTGTACCTGAGCACGTGTGTGCTCTAGGTATAAGAGTCTCTTATTCCTAGTATTATACATTTTGTTTGTTTGTGGATGGGTCTCCTCATTTTTCCCCCCTGAAGTTTCCTCCTTCATTAAGAGAGGTCTCAGCTTCCAAATACGGGGATGCGTTTTGCTAAGGGAGCTTTGTGCGACATTGTGAAAACTTCCATTTGTGAAAACCTGCATTGTATTGCCTCCTACACTTGTTTGTTCTTGGCGTATGGTTGAATGTCTGTTAAAAGATGTTCCAAAATTCCATGGGAAATGTGGGTTCAAAAATCCTGTGTCGCTGTATAGACCATCATGAGGGTTTAAGAATTAAATAATATAGGTCACAAGAATACCACAGCCAGGAGAAATGAAACCAAGCTGTCAGCCCGTTGATTAAACCAACAGTCAAACTGGTTGGTTACTTATTTATTTATTATTTAAAAAATTCTTTTATTCATTTTTGAGAGAAAGAGAGCACAAGTGGGGGAGGGACGGAGAGAGAGAGAGGGAGACACAGAGTCTGGAGCAGGGTCCAGGCTCCGAGCTGGCAGTACAAAGCCTGATGTGGGACTCGAACCCACGAACGGTGAGATCATGACATGAGCTGAAGCCGGACACGGAGGCACCCAGGCACCCCCATTTATTTGTTTTTTAATCATTTACGGCAAAATCGCATTTGGGCCAATTAATCAGGAGATGAAAATGCTGGCGGCAAAGATCCTTCTGGAAACACTGCCTAGAACCACGTGAGAGGCGCTCTGGGGCCTGCCACGGGAAAGCAGAAAAGTTAGAACTTCTGGGACATTTCACTGCTTTCTGGGGACAATCGAATATTCGCAATCTGAACCCTCTCCAAAAAAAGCCCGTCCTGGAAAATCCGGGGCATCTGGTCGTAGTCAACAGAGCGCCTTGCCTTCTTCAAAGCTGCTGGATGCCGCACACATGAAAAGCCCGTGACGCGCCCCGGCCCCCAAGTCACATCCCCCGTCACGGGTCCGCGTTAGTCAGCTCCTCATTAGGCTGCTGGATCGGGTCTGTGTCACCCTCCTGGAAGGGGTGGGCGAGGCTGGAGGGTGTCCTGGCAGGAGCCACAGAAATGATCAAAGCGCTGGAAACGAGGCTCCGTGAAGCGAGGTTAAAGGAATTGGAAGTATTTCGCCTGGAAAAAGCCAGGGAGAGTGCAAAACCCACGTCCAGAAAGGAACTTCGCGGACCCCGTGGCCGCCGTGACTTTGCTGAGGGCTCACAGGGGCAGTGCACACATTATGCTCCGGACTTTCTGCTGAAGACCTTTGCTTCGCCGGCTTGTTCCGGGGGGTCCTGGGAGGACCCGCCTTCCCATGGGGCCCGATGTTTGAGTTCATTGCGTTGGCGAACGGTGCACCTAAGACTCGAGCAGTCTAATGCCCTTCCCCCCTCCTTTCCAGGGGCAAATATTTCTTCCAGCACCCTTCAGGAGGGCACCCTCACTTCCCACTGGGTGGCAGGAACCTGGTGAGGTACCTGCCGACGGAAAACTTGTCAAATGACTAAGGCACTAGGCTGCCAGCAGCTTTGGTTCTCACGGCGTACCTTATACAAACAAAACACAACCACGTCCACCCTAGGCCTTCGGGGCTCAGTTGTGTCCCCTCCAAATTCCTGCGGTAAAGTCCTAATCCCTGGGGCCTCAGATCGTGACTGTGTTTGGGGACAGGCCCTGGAAAAGAGGGAATTAGGTACATGGAGGTCCTTAGGATGGGCCCTCAGCCTGCATGAACCGAGTCCTCTGTGAAGAAGCGACCGGGGCACTGATTTCACGCACAGAGCGAGGACCATGTGAGGGCGCAGCGGGGGGGGGGGTGGCCGTCTTGCACCCCCTGGGCGGGGGCCTCACGGAAAACCAACCCCAACCCCACCTCCATCTTGGATTTCCAGCCTCCAGAACTGTGAGCAAATAACATCTTTGTCCTTTATTATTATTATTTTTTAATGTTTTATTTATTTTTGAGAGAGAGGGAGAGGCAGTGTGAGCAGGGGGCAGTCAGAGAGAGAGGGAGACACAGAATCCAAAGCAGGCTCCAGGCTCTGAGCTGTCAGCATAGAGCCTGATGTGGGGCTCGAACCCATGGACTATGAGACCATCTGAGTCGAAGTCAGACGCTTAACCGACTGACCCCCTCCTCCCCTCCCCAACGTCCTCATCCCTGTCTTTTAAACCACCAAACAAAAACACACGCCGGAAAATCCTTAAACACTTTCCAGAAGGGAGGGCTGGGTCTTGGTGGGTCCAGGAACTTGCGTCCCGGCTTGCAGACAAGTAGACGCAGAAATAGATTCCAGCTCCTTTCTCGTGACCCGGGGCCCTGCGTCCCCTTCAATGCCTACCAGGGACATAAGGACATGGGTGGAGGTCACCGCACCAGATATTGGATCCCACTTATCTGGGAGGTCACACCTGGACAGATACAGGCTGTATTCTGACCCCAAATCTCCCCCCACCTGATGTGGATTTGCAAAGAGTTTTAATAGTGTGGTTAAATGGTGGTGGTGGTCGGGGGGTGGTGGCGGAAGTGACTTTGCTCCAACTGCAACATGAACAGAGCTGAGGGCCTGGCAAGGTGCTCCTAAAACACGAGTCTGAGAAAGCTTGGCCGGCCCCTCGGGGGGCTAATAAAACGGATCAGAGGGTAGGAACACAGATCCAGGCCATCTTGAACTTGGGCGAAGTTCTTGCAGATCAAAGAAGAACACGCTGGCTAATGCCCTGCCGGGGAGGACTTGGAATTAGGCCTTCGTAATTAGACCTCTGCTTAAGTGCAGGGGAGCGATTATGGCCGAATAAATAAAAATTGGGGATTAAGTGTCACAAGCCCTCTTCCGGGACCAAGTGGGAGACGGGGCTTACGGGAGAGAGAAGACCCCAGAGCGGGGGGTGTCGGCGGGGAGACCCAAAGACACCTGGGATCTGGCTTCCCTGAAAGGACGGGCGAGTGGCATTGGAGGGGGCAGGGGGGTTTGCTCGGGGAACCTGGGCCACAGCAGCCGAGTCCTCCGTTTCCCCTAGGGCGCCGCGGACACACAACTTAATGACAGCCGTCATCCATGGCAGTCGCTGGATGTATTAAGCACTTTATATCGGTTCTGTCCTGAAGCATCGCCAACAGTCCAAGATAGCCCTGTTTTACAGAAGACACAGAAGCACAGAGAGGGCAAGTAAGCAACCAGAGGTAACACAGCTCAGAAATAGCAAATGCACGTCTTCACCCCTGGACCAACCTATTCCAAGGCCCCTGCTCTCTCCTATACACAGAATTCCTCCCACCTCTCCGCCTTCTCTCTGCTTTTCCCTCTTCCCAGCATTCAGCGTGAGATTCTGTACCGAATATGGGGGCCCAGTCCTGTTGTATCAACTACCGTGAAACATAAACCAGAAGATGGGCGCGCCTGGGTGGCTCAGTCGGTTAGGCACCTAACTATGGCTCAGGTCATGATCTCACGGTTCGTGGGTTTGAGCCCCATGTCAGGCTCTGTGCTGACAGCTCAGAGCCTGGAGCCTGCTTCAGATTCTGTGTCTCCCTCTCTCTCTGCCGCTCTCCTGCTCATGCTATCTCTCAAAAATAAATAGATGTTAAAAATTTAAAAAAAAATCAGAAGATCCATCTCTCTCTTGGACCAAGTATAATTGAGTAGTTCTGGAAGTATCTGTGATGACACACTGCTCCTCCGAGAAAGGTTCTGTGGTCAGTTCAGTGGGAACTCTACATATTACGGTCTCATCTGTGAGAATCACAAGGCACACTGGCGGAGGATGCCTGCTGTCCCCACTGCATCCCCGGTGCCCAGCCCAGCGCCTGGCTGTCCCCACCGCGTCCCCGGTGCCCAGCCCAGAGCCTGGCCCCAGAGGAGCTCAACAAATATGTATTTACCAAATATGAGTGGACGAATGAACGCCATCGCACGGAAAGTGGTCTGCTTGGTTGAACGCGGTGTCTTAGCCTGCTCGGGCCGCCGTCACAAAATCTCATGAGCTGAGTGGCTTACACAACAGAGTCAATTTTCTCACAGTTCTGGAGACCAGAAGCTGTCAAGGTGACAGCGCGGTCGGGTAAGATGTCACTTCTTGGGTTGAAGACAGCTGCCTTCTCTCTGTGGTCTCACCTGGCCTTTCCTCAGTGCATATGGAGAGAGACACAGAGAGAGAGAGAGAGAGAGATCCTCTTTGGTGTCTTTTCTTAAAAGGATACTAATCAGACCAGGGCCCTAAATTTACAACATCATTTGACCTTAATTCCTTACTTAGAGGCTCCATCTCCAAATATAGCCACACAGGGGTCAAGGACCTCAATATATGAATACGGGGGCGGGGATGGAGGGGGACATAATTATTCAGTCCACAACACCCAGTATCTCAATCTTATTTATCTAGCAAATTCCTTTTTGGTGCCTGACGCCACAGTACGGTATTAGATAGAGGACGTATGTATTTCCAGAAAGGCTGGTAGAGGTTAACGCCGTGGGACGGGAGACCCGAGGTGACTGTGCCCTGCAGGGGAGAGCCCCTGTGCTGCGTTCTGGCCCGTGTCTGGGCAGGGCAAGTGGACACAGAGTGACAGGCGAGTGCGGGCTTTAGGGAGCACGTTCCCTCACGTGGCAGGGGCTGTTGGGCGTGCTGGGGGAGGGGAGAGGCACATGGTAGCTCTGAGTCTGGCTTGGCTAGGAGGACCCAGGCCAAGCTCATGGCCGTTCTTGGGTCAAACTTGAGGTAAGATTTTGGCAAGAGCAGTTTCAGCCTGAAGCTGAAAGGTGGGCGCGAGGCCCAGCGAGTGTTGGCACTCTCCCAACAATAGCACAGACGCGGGTCAAAATGACACCCATTGATTTCTCACGGCTCTGGAGGCGCGATGCCCAAGATCAAGGCGCCGGCAGCTTCAGGGTCTGATGAGGGCCGGCTTCCTGGTTCAGAGATGGCCGTCTTCTCTCTGGGTCCTCACACGGGGGCCGGGGGGAGGCAAGGGCAGGGGGCAGAACTCTCTCCCATCTTTTCCTATCAGGGCACTAACCCCATCCTGAGGGCCCCACCTTCATGACCTAATCACCCCCAAAGATGTACCTCCAAACACCATCACTTTGGGTCTTAGGGCTTCAACAGATGAATTTGGGGGGAGACACAACTGTGTAGTCTCTGACATTGAGTTGGAAAAGGATCCTGTTTGGTTTTATTTTGTTTTTCCCCTTAGAGATTGGGAAGGGAGAGAGAGAATGAGACAGACAGATTGCAGACTGAATACGCCCAGGCTGGCCTAGAGGCAGGCATAAAATGACCTGATAAGATGTGCACCCCCAAAGATCAGGACAGGAGGCAGAAAATGGGGAGGAGGGGGTGTCAGTGAGGGGCCATCGGAACCAGGATTCAGCTGACCACCCGGTGCCAAGCCCGTGGAGTGACAATGGGTCCCTGCACCCACAGATGGGGCTGGACAAGGCTGGCAGGACCAGGGCTCAGTGCCCATAGGTGCCCCCAAGTGACGAAGGCTAGGGTCCCTGGGGAGTTGCCGATCTGGGCTGCTGCTTCCTGGGGACTGGAGGCTCCGAGGTCCCTTCTCTCTGAAAGTGCACTAGGGTGCCATGTCCTGGCCTGGCCTCGGAACTTTCTCTGCAGAGGGAACCTCTGTAAATTCCAACAGGGATGTGCGGTTGGAGGGATCTAGGGAGGCTGAGGGCCGAGAGAAAGAAAGCACGCACCCTTTCTTCTCCTCCAAAGGGGGAGCCCAGTCCCGTGGGGCCTCTGGCCTCATGGCAGGCAGGCAGTTTGGAATATTTTTGTTCCATTCATGGGATTCTAATGAAATCAAGGCTGGGCTATTTATATTTACAGATGGTGCAGCCTTTAGTGGGACATCAGATGCACCAGATGTTGTTAGGACAGAGGAAAATTAGTGAACTTGGTTGATAGAAATCAAAGAGCCCCCCCGCTGCCCAGAGAAGGCTCTCTGGACCCAAGACGCATGAGCCTCGGAGCAGGCAGATGATAAGAAATTCGGGGATGGGGCCCCACTGGATGTGGTGCAGGTTTTACAGCCCAGGGAGGAGACTATATTGGAGCTTGTTTTGCTGGGGGGTCGGGGGGGGGGGAATGGCGTCATTGTGTGTTCCCATTGTTCCTTCGGAGACGTCGCGGGGGACCCGGGTGGCGGGCGGTTCATCTCCAATTATTTTCAGCCAAGGGAAAAAACAGATGGTAAATAGCACTGAAAAAAATTTTTGTTTAGAATGAATATTAATAAAAGATGTGTTGGAGGCTCTGAGTGAGTCGTGGGGAGCCGGGGCCTGCCTCGTGTGCCAGGGTCCGGGGTGGGGGGCGAGGGGGTAGTATGGGGAACCCAGAAGGAAGAAGTGGGGGTGTGGATGTAGAGGAGGGACAGGCAACGGTCCCCCGAGTGGCCGCTAAGGTGCTGAGGGTGGAATGGGGGTGGGACACCCTGGGGAGCCCAGCCTCTGGGGGGATGTGAAGAGCCCACATGTCAAGAGGCGCCTGTCAAGGCTCTGAGCTCCCCGGGGGAGAAGGGCGGTGGGGGCCTGGGCGGAGGGCTGCCCAGGGCTCCCTAGCAGCCCTGACGCCACTGGTCCCCCACCCCCACCGGGTGTGGCCCAGATGGCCCTTGTGCAGCTGGGGCACACAGAGGAGGCGGGTGGGCGTCCTCTCCTCACTGGCCCTCGAGGCCAGCTCCAGTGTCCATCTGTCAGCAAGCGTCCGCCAGCTGCCCAGCCATCTTGCGAGAGTTTGGATTCCACGTTCAAGCAAAGGAGGAGGGGAGGTTCAAGCCACATTCCTGTCTTCTTCAGGATTTACAGACCTCACAGGGGAGGGGTGAGGGATGTGACACACACATGTGTGTGCAAAGAGGAGAAAGCAGGTTCCTGGGGACGCTCGTGCATTCCACCAAAGCTTCTGACCATGCATCAGGAACTTGGGATTGTTCTAGGCCCTAGAGAAACACTGAGGGACAGAACAGATGGGGGCCCAGATCTTCTGGGACTTACACTCCAGTGGGAGAGAAGCAACAGTCACTTGTGTCTACACGTGTATGTGAAACACTGTCAATGTAGACCAACGCATACAAAATGCCAGACGGGACAGTGCTATGGAAGAAAGAACTAGAATATCATAAGAGCTACACAGGCGAGCCTGTGGAGTAGTTATTTACTGGGGTCTTGGGATCTCCTTGGTTCTGTCCCCCTCCACTGCAGAGCTCAGGGAGGCATGAGCTTGGGGAAGAACCTGGAAACATAGCATGTATCACAATCACACACAAAAGGCATTCACATGAACACAACAGCCCACCTTACAAGACAGACACGCCCACCTGGGACCATTCCATCAACATGTGTATCTGATCTGGTTTCCTTCTTTGCCTTGGCCACTGGAAAGCTCTAGCCAAAACATGGTTGACCTCCAGCAACAAATGTCTCCGATGAAGCACTCTTGCCCCCAGCTTTGGCTTTTCTTCCCTTCTCTCCTGTTCTGTCTCATTTCCTTTACCCGCTATTTTATTATTTTATTTTATTTCATCCAATATTTAAACTTCATATTTGATCTTACTATATATGTGTGTGGCTTTTCTTGTATGCTGTGTGAAATCCTTCCTGAGACCCAGTGGAGACTATATCAACAAAATGGGATGAACATGGATGAGGCTCACTAAGACCTAAAATCATCCTTGCTTTCTGTGGTCCTAGATGGAGCAGAAGCAGAAGCAGAAGGGGAAAACGTTTCTATAATAGACATTATTGGGATAATTGATGACACTGGAATGGAGACTATAGATTAGATGAAAGCATTATCTCAATTAGAATTTCCCCAGCTTGGTAATTTACTGTGGTTATGTAAGAGAGCATCCTAGGTCTTAGGAAATGCACACTAACAGGGACACGGTGGGAGCGGGGGGCACTTGGGTGTCTCCGTTGGTTAAGTGTTCGACTCTTGATTTCAGCTTAGGTCATGATCTTGAAGTCAGTGAGTTTGAGCCCCACATGGGGCTCCACACTGATGGTGTGGAGCCTGCTTGAGATTCTCTCTCTCTCTCTCTCTCTCTCTCTCTCTCTCTCAAAAATAAAAAAACATTAAAAAATAAGAAAAAAATAAAAGAGAATCTCAAAAATCAACTTTGTGTTGCTTTCAATGCCCCGTCTTCTTGCTGCCTATGTCCTGCCCTCCCCAGGCCACAAAAAACTGCCACCTCTACTTGAATGCTAAGAGAAGACCGAATTTCAGAGCCATTCTGGAAAGAACAGTTTTCTGGATAATCAGACACAGTCTTGGCTTCCTCTGGCGCTGATGGAGATCTTAAACTTCCATCTGGGTCATCCTCAACATTTAAGCCTTTAAGTATTTTCTTTTGGAGGCCTTTCTTAATCCACCAGAGGAACACCTCAACATTTCTATCCAACCCTGACTTCTTGTCATTTGCAATCCAAACACTTTGGGCTTCGGAAGAGAGAGCATTGCCAGCAAAAGTCTCAAAGACTTTTGAGAATCAGAAATCAGTACTTTCCATTGGCTCTGCTTCAGCCTCTGCTTGGCTGGAAGGCACCTCCAGCCCAGCCCCACCTCCCTCTGTCTCTCTCTCACATCTCACTCACCCCCCTGACAAGGTAGCCTTGGTGGAAAGTCCTGGAAGACTGGTGAGAGCCAACCTGTAACTGTTGTTCAAGATAACGCAGGCACGGTGCTCCAGATCTTGTGTCGAGACTACAAGACAAGGAAACAACCCCTTTACAAAGAATTTTCCATTCTGGTGACGTCATCCTGCTCCTCTGAGGAGCCACTGCCTTCAGACCACAAAGCAAGACCCCCCTCTCGCCCTGGTGTCTTCAGGGCTGATTCTCAGATGAAGAATGTAAGTCTGCACCTGCCTGTGAGATAGACCCCATCTGACTTCTTAGCAAACGCTCGGGGAGCCTTCCTCTTACTACCACTGACCCGCCCCCTTCACAGGTGTCCTGCAGTCTGCACCTGCCGGGTGGACTGGAGGTGTGATCTTCCATTCTCTGTCCTTCTCCCCATGTCTCCCAGTCACAGAAGAGTCTATTGAGCCTGACTTGTTTAGTCCAAAGCAACTCCCGAGTGATTGGGGGTCAGTAAAGAGTCACATCGCTCAATCTGTATGTCTCCAGGTGGGAGGAGGAGAGAAAATGTGGTGGGTGCTGAAAGACCAATCCTGAATTAAAGGGTGCTGTGAGCCCAGCGAAGTGATAGGACTTTCCTCGAAGCACCGAGTGACACTTTTCCCCCATCGCCCATTATTTTGCTTTTTTCCAGCTCTCTTCTTCTAACCCTCTCATTCACCCAGATCAAAGGGGTTTTCAGACTCCAGTTCTTTCATCCTGGCAATCACCTCGTGAGGCAGCGATGATGACAGTGATTAGCTTGGGAGTGGGGAAGACAAGACCCGGTCACCCCTGGGACATGTTGCCTTGGGCTTGGCCAACCCACAGCTTCTCCTGGGACTCCGGGCTGGAGCAGGGCTTCTGGGAGAGGTGGAGACATTGGGAGGGGGCAGCATGGGCCAACCTGGACTCTGGAGTCTCTCCCGCAAGGTGCAGCTATGGCCGTGAACCAAGGTCAAGACTGAGAAGAGGATGCCCTTCATCCTGAACTCTGTGGCACTTCCTGTCACACATCTGGCTCTACCCCCACCCTTCCCACCCATCTCTGACCCCCTGAGGCTGCTCTGACTTAGACACGTCCTCCGGAAGGAGGAACCAGAGTCTCAGGCTCAAGTCCTGTCTTAACCACCTGGGCTAACCAACTGGGTTTACTTTGATGTCTCTGGGCACTCAAGGTGTCTGACCTTCCTAAGGTGGCCCATCCTTGACCTGGACAATCTCGTTCCTCTCTTACTCTTAAACAAGCTTGTATTTACTTTCCCTGAAGCTCTTCTGCTCCCAGCCTACAAATTAACTTATACTGAGGTTGACTTGAGCAAGCAGATGACTGTGATACCCCTATGAGACAGAACACTTGTGGTTAATTTAGACCTTGTGACAGTCTGGAAAGGTTGAGGGATTGATAACTGGCATGAGGTGGGGGATGGGGGAGGGGGTAAAGAGATGTGCTAGAAATGTCTGCCTCCCCATCCCATAATAACATCCACTGGGACCACAAGAACAATGGTGGTTTACTGAGTGCTTACCCCAGGCCAGGCACCATGCTAATCCTGCCCCAAAGCATTTGAGATAGCCTACTGTCTCATCTTATAAATCGAGGTTGAGTCCCATGCTGTGGAGGTAGCATGCACACGGCCCTGTTGCCGGTGAGTAGCCGGCAGCATTCACAACCTCCACCCCGAGACCTTTCACCCTGAGTCACAGCCACTTCAAAGAGTTCCCTCCCTCCCCACCCCGCAAATAGTCCATGGACAGCATTTCATCCATCAAGTACATATGACAGCATGTGCCGTGTCCCGTTCTGGACATCAGAGAATGGAATATGTTGGGCAGGCCAAGCTCCTGGAAAGCTCAAGGTTGAGTCACAGCTCACAGGTGCCCCACATCTGAGGTCACCCCACCGATCCGTGGATGCACAGAGTGAAGAGAGCATCTGGCAGGGGAGGGGCCCCTCTGGCTCAGGTGATCCAGGAGGGCCCCTCTGAGGAGGTGACTTTTGGGCTGAGAACCAAAGGGTTGAAGATGCTGGGAGAAGCAGACTCTGGGTGGAGCATCACTCAAGGTCAAAGCCCTGGAGGCAGGACTGAGCCAGCAAGTCGGAGGCTCCAAAAGTGGCCTAGTGTGGCTGGAGAGACATGAACTCAGACCTGGGCAGGGAGGGGGTACTCACTGAGGGGCCCTGGCGTGTCTTGGACTGGTGTCGAAGTCGTATTTTATTGGAGGGTCCCAGCAGAGAACGGAATGTTCTGACTCCCGCTGTAAATGGCAAGTGGTGGGCTGCAGCATGGTGGGGGAGGTGGGAGCATGTGAGGGACACCAAGGCAGACCCCTCTTGCTGGGTCTGGAGTCCCAGGCTTCTGGAAGAACAAAGAGCACGACCCCAGGCCAGGTGCCGAGGCTCTGCTGAGGCCAGAAGCAGCTGGATGACCTGGAGAAAGCCTGCTAGGATGGGGCCATCCTACCTGGATGTGACGCGATAAGGCCATTGTTGGCACTGCACTGACACCCCGACACGGATGCCCACCTGATGGTCACCTCGAGGAGCTTGAAGCCCCCTCTGGCCAGACCTATCTTCACGAGTGACCCTTCATGCGACAGCGGCAGAAAGAACCGTCCCTGATGCCATCCTGACTTGGGCCGCTGGGCTGAAGGCTCATGCAAGTCCCTGCCCCGCATCCCATGGTGAGCTGGTTTGGGAGATGATGAACCCCGTCACACAGGGTAATCGGGGGCGCCACCCACAGGGCAGGACGGTGGCAGCCGACCTTAGAATGACAGAGAATTCACCCTGTGCCAGGCGACCACGTTGGCGCCTGTCTCCACTGCAAACGACCCTGGGAGGAAGGTGCCGTGACGAACACCACAGCACGCCAGAGAAACCGAGGCACAAAGTGGCTAAGAACTTCCCCCAGGTTACACACACACACACACACACACACACACACACAGAGCAAGCAAGCCGGGGGACAGCCAGCATCTGGACCCGCATCATCTGACCCCATCCCGCCTCTGAGAAAACTTCCCCAAGGTGCCTAGAGCGCACAGCCCCTCCAAGGTCAAAGCTGTCAGCAGCAGTGACTGACGGCAGCCCAAGGCTTCTCCTGACCAGGAGACCATGGGGCATGCGTCCTCAGAAACCAGGCCGTCCAGGGGTGCCAGGGGTGGCTCAGTCGGTTAAGCGGCTGACTTCGGCTCAGGTCATAATCTCGCATTCGTGAGTTCGAGCCCCGAGTCGGGCTCTGTGCTGACAGCTCAGAGCCTGGAGCCTGCTTCCGATTCTCTGTCTCCCTCTCTCTCTGCCCCTCCCCTGCTCTTCTCTGTTGCTGTCTCTCAAAAATAAATTAATATTAAAAAAACATAAAAAAAAAAAAAAAGAAACGAGGCCATCCAGAAAAGGAAGATGCCTAAAAGAGGAGAAGGGCTGTGAATTCTGAGGCCTGAGTGTGCAATCAGGCTGTGCAGACAGTCCCAAGGCGGTCAGGCCAGAGAGGACGGGCCTGCGTGTCTGGGCCGCAGCCTGGCTTCTCTGGGAAGGAGGGGGGCCGGTACGGAGGAGTCCCCGTGTGCTTAGTGGCTGACACAGGAAAAGCCAAGCCCTTCAGTGGGAAAAGCCAGGACGACACTGACAGTTGCCCCCACCAAAGCAAACCTATACTTAAATGTGATGATATGCGCTCTATGAAGGGGATACCCCATGGCGTAGCCAAACAAGGGCCCCCCTCTCTCTCTCCCCAGCCCCGTTACGGTGGTTTATGTGGCAAACTATGTTCTGAACCGGGACCAAGTCTGTTAGGCCACGTTCCAAACTGTTTTGTTTTGTTTTTCCCTAGCAGCCTGGGCTTCACTCATGCCAAGGAGAAGGTCAGACGCAGACTCCCCCATCTCTGAGCCACACTCACTTCGGTGGCGGGGGGGGGGGGGGGGCAAACGCCGGCCATGCTCGGGGTTCTCCAGGGTATTTCTAACCTCCCCATCAGGCTTTTGGGGTCTCAGAGGCATTCAGTCTCCCTTCTCCTGGAAGAAACCCCAGGAGGATCAGAATCTTCCTCCATGAGCAAAGAAGAGAACGAATGTGTGTCCCTTCCTTGTGTGAGGCAATTAGAAGAATTAGTGGATCCTTTGGAAAAATGCGTCTCCTGCTCCTCGCCCCCAGTTCAACTCAGTGATAGAGATAATGGTTTCTAAAGTGATCGCTTTCCCTCTTCTGGGCCTTCGGAGGAAAGGCATTTCTTCCTCTTAATTACACGGACGCCCACTCACATGTATCAAATACCCACACACGAGATGATACACACACGCATGTGCTTGCACGCCCTTGCACGTCTGCTCCCAGAACCCTGTAATTAGCACCCCAGGAAAGGACGATTCTACATGTCAGGAAGCACCAGCCTAGATCCTGGGTGACGGGCGAGCCAGAAAACGTAAACTTAATTTCCCTCTTTGTAAGAGAGATCTTTTAAGCTACTGTTTGATGGCCTCCGCAGGTTAGGCTAGCTCCGAACTGCTTTGGAGAAATTTGTTCCTTTGCCCCACACCCTCCCCTGCCGCCTCTCCCTCCCCCATCCCTGAAGTGATAAGGCATCTATAAACACTCTCTGAAACTCTTTCTCCAGCCTTCTTGGTTTGCTACTTTGAAGTACAACCACAGGAAGACCTCTGTACGAGATGAAAATATCTTTGCAAACTGATAAAGAAGTGTGGACCCAGCTAAAATCCACTCTGTAATAGGGATTAGTGAACCTGCGGTTTGTTTGGATGGAAGACGGATGTGAAAAATGGGAGGTTTGGATTCAATCAAAATGAACCCAGATGCCAGTCTCCCATCCCACAGATGGGGGTGCCCAGCCCGACCGTGGGAGTGCACCCACCTTCCGACTTGGAAAGTCCTTCATTTTCTTTAGGGCTTTTCCTCTATGATGCAGTTCTCCGATTTAAGCAGGTGCACAGATCACCCCAAGAGCTTGTTAAATGCAGATTCCGGGATTCTGTCCCCTGCAGAGTCTTATTTACATAGCCTAAGGTGAGCCTCTGTGAACTGGGTTTTTAGTAAGACCCCAAGGGCTTCCTTTATTTTATTTTTTAAATGTTTTCAATTTTTGAGGGAGAGAGAAAGTGAGGGAGAGACAAAGAAAAGAGAGAGAGAAAGAGATTGAGAGAGAGGGAATCCCAAGCAGGCTCCATACTGTCAGCATAGAGCCTGATTCGGGACTCGAACTCACAAACCATGAGATCATGACCTTTGCCAAAACCAAGAGTTGGATGCTTAACTCTCAGAGCCACCCATGTGCCCCAAGACCCCAAGGGATTCTTATGCAAGTGATCAAGACCAGACTCTTGAAAACAGTTCTAGACTAAAAAAAAAAAAAAAGTTCTAGACCCAGTTGACAACAGCGAATACCACATATGCAGGACTGTGGGCTGGTGACGTGGACTTCCACCAGTGGTGGAAATCCTGAATGACTAGGGATAATGGGCTCATGAACAGCCATGGCCCCGAGTCCTCTGAGTACTACCCGCTGCCTCAATTGCCTTTCTCTCCCCCAGGACCTCCAGGACTCCTCCACAATTCAGACACCGAGGAGTTTAATGCTTCACCCAACATAGGGTCTCTGAGACCCTTCACCTGCCACTGAGGCCCCCTGTCTGCTGTGATTGGCGAGTAGACCTCCTGCCTACTCTGATTGGCCAGAGTCTTACCAGTTGCTAAGCATCTTGGGTATTTCCCTACACAAACGAGTTGTCTATTGCAAGCATCCCTGGCCCACAGTGCTCAGTGCCCATCACTTGATTGACCGCCTCGGGGACATCCCTAGCCACTCTCTCCTGCTTGTGGCATCTTCTTCCCTTTCTTGGTTTTCCTTCCATATGTGGCTTCTTCCGTGCCTTCTCTCTGTGTTGTCTCCTTCTCCCGTCCAGCCCTGAGGGGTGACCCACCTAAGTGCCCGTGGTCACCAGTGTGTGGTTTCCAATCTCTGGAACTCCAGGCACATTTCGTTGTCAACTGACATTTCCATATGGAGGTCTGAGGAGGACCTCAAAACTTTACAATGACAAAACAGAGCCCCTGGGTCTCTCCACTGTCCCCCTGCCTATCCCATCTCCGTAGCTGGCTCTCCCTAAACTAATTTGCTCAAGCCCAAAGTCTAGGACCTTATCCCTGATCCTGGTTTCCCTCATCACCTGTGTCCAACCCACTGGCAATTCTGCCAACCTATCTGGGATTCTCTCCGCCTCCTCTACCATCATCAGGGTCCTCAGCTATTGCCCACCAACCATACTGAACTCTCTTCTCTCACTCTTGTCGCTTGCAATCCATTCTCTACCTGCTGTCAAGGTGATCTTATTAAAACAATCAGATCATGTCCCTACCTTGTTTAAAGCTTGCCACTGGCCTCCCCTTGTGTTTAGAATGAGACCCAAACTCCCTATTGAAGCATACAAAGATACCTTGACCTCACTTCAGGCTACTCCCCTCTGGCTCCCCACAGACCAGCCTCTCGCCTTCTTTCTCTTCCTTGGAACATCCCAAGCTCATTCCTGCCTCAGGGACTTTGCAGTAGATCAGCTATTGGCCTGGAAAGTTATTTGCCTGGTTGCAGATTTCTTCTTGTTCTGAAACCAGCTTCGGTAGACCTTCCCTGACCTTGCAGACTAACATAACTACCCAGCACCCCCTCCATCAACACTATTTGAATTCTCTGCATAGCACTGACTACTAGCAGATGGTGTGATTATTTACTGGTCCACTCAGTTGTTTATTGTCTGTCTGTCCAGTTCAGCTCCCTAATGAGGACACTGTGCTTTGGGAACTTGTATCTGCCCACCTTTCTTCCTTTCTCTTCTCTTCTCCCTTTTCCTTCCCTTTCCTTTCTTTCTTTCTTAGTAAATTTTCTTCCACTTCCCTTTTGATTGAATATCATCCCTTTTTGCTCTAGTCCGTACTCCCAGCTCTCCCCTGTGGTTAATGGATCCTGAGCCAGGAAAGCAGGAAGCATGCTGATTACCATTGTGTGCAAAGCGAAAGTTAATAATTCTGAGCAAGGCAGAGACTCTAAAAATGAAAAGACAGTCATGGTCTAAGTTGATGCTTTCTAGATGCTCACTTGTGGGTTAGCAACATGCAAAGTACTGAAGGGAACATCTCAACAGTCCGGCCTCCCTACAGGACCTGTTTCATTATGCGGAGGGGCCTCGGGGAATTTGTCAAGAAGCGGTTTGCAACTTTGGGAGCGACCAGCTTACTGCACGGGCATGGGGGGACCCAGTACAGACCTGCAGAGAGAGACCTCTACTGCCCGTCTGACTGTCATCACTACTGACACTGTAGGACAATAATTCTTTGCAGGAAAAGGCTGGCCTAGGCGTCCTGAGATGTCAGCGGCTCTGGCCTCAACCTTCCAGATGCCACAGATCTCTCGTCCAGCTATGACAACCAAAAATGTCTCCAGACATGGCTCAGTTTTTCTGAGGGAGCAAAATATTCCCCAGTAGAGAGCCCTTGCTCCAGGGTTTCTGCTGTGTTCCAGAGAGCTGACCAACCTCTGCATTCAATGATCCAGAAGATTCAGTCACCCAAAATATACAGCACCCCACATGGTCACTCACAAGGCCAACTTCTGTTATCGATAAATGATCGTCAGAACTTGTAAGTGCATATGAGCCGGCTAATTGTGTATGTGGAAATCGGGAACAGCTTTTAACTAACCCAAAAGAGATATCCAGCCCAAAGCTCATTTGAAGACTGCCATGTTTTAAAACTCAACATGACTTAAAACAGAATCCTGTAAGTTCCTTTGCTAAAATACTTTCAGGATATATTAAGTATAACAATAGTATGCTACATGAAAATGGCTTTGAAAATCTTTAAAGTGTTTTAAAAGAAAAGGGACTTTTTTTTTTGCAAGGCATTAAATTGGATGTGAATATGACAGATTTCAAAGACCGTCAAAATAACGAATTTACATCATAAATGCATCGGCTTTCTTTTTAAAGGCTTTTCCCGCACTCAGGAAGGCATTTAATGGTGAGCAGGTTCAAAATGTCGCCAACTCCCACTGGTACAAAAGGGAGGCGGTCCCCACCAGAGTCTCCGGGCTTCAGATAATGTCTCTGCCTGTTTTCAAGTTAATAAACTGCACTCCTGTCAAATTGCAGATAAATGAAAGAGACGGCACCATTGTTTTCTCCGCATCTTGCTCAGAAAGATATCTCCCAATATTTCGGGAGGACCAGGATGCCAAAAAATAAACTTGAAATAAAACCACCCCGCCGTGACTTTACTGGATCAAAGACAATGGAATCTCCACAGAAACACTTTTCTGAAGTTTGTAGTTCAGATAGCGGCTCATTAAGGAGCTTCTAATGCATTTGATTGTTTCAAAGTTAGCCATCTAAATTTTTAATCATGTGTGGGTGCAAGATAGTCACGGGGTTGTACCCACACACTGCAAAGCCTTTATATTCTAAAGAGTCATGTCAATATAATCTTTTTTTCCTGGATAATCAGCAGGTAGGCTTGGGGAGGGGGTGGCTTCAAACGGCTCTGCTCTTTGATGGAAGGGTGGACAGGTTTCTGAAGTTGCCTTTTGAAAGAGAAATAAGTCCGAGCGTTTTGAAATCTGGATTTCTTTCCTTTTTGAGTGAGTGAGGCTGCCACTTGCTTTTCTCCTCTCTCTTCCTCTCTTTCTCTGGAAACAGACTACTGTTAATAATAGAGGGGACAATAGGGCTTAACTGGGAATCCAGCCTCTTCAACTGGGTCTCTCAGACAAGAACACACCATCTATTAGCATGCTTGGGTTAGATTTTTTTCCGAAACTAACCACAGAGTGGTTTGTGTTATTCTCTCTTTTTTGGGGTGTTTTCCTTTCTCAAGAACCTAATATTTGATTGGGAACATGGACAGGCACGGGAGCTGGTTACACTCAGTTTTTTTTTTATGCTTTTTTTTTTTAAAGTAATCTCTATACCCAACATGGGGTTCGAACTCATGACCCTGAGATCAAGAGTCACACCATCTACCAACTGAACCAATCAGGTGCCTCTGCAGAGTATTCTGTAGCCCTTGTGTGGACCCAGGGTATCAGCCCCTTCTCGCTGTTGAGAGGGGAGCCAAATATATTTGGTCAAAAGGAAAAGGACAGGAAGGGGCTTTGGAGGCACCTTGCTAGGGAAGATAAAGTACAGCTCACGTGGACTGGAAAGATCTTGGAAGACTGCGAGAACCATCCTCTGCCCTTGAGAAAGCTCTTAATCCATTCCTTATTTAATTTAATTTAATTTTATTTTATTTAATTTTTGCCGTTGTTGTTTTGTTTTCATGTGTGTGTTTGTGTGTATGTATGGAGAAGTTTTTACATTCCTTATTTATTGAGCATTTACTCTGCATTGGGCTCTGTTTTAAGTGCTTCATTTGGATTCGCATATTTAATCATCACAATAACCTTGTGTGGCAGTTTCTTTGATTGTCCCCATTTTACAGGAAAAGAAGCTGAGACATAGAGCCCGAGGACTGCAGACCCAGACTTGACCCCAGGCACTTGGGCTCCGAGCCTGTGCTATTGGTACATTCCTTGTTAGCACTTTTTATAAGGTGAAAAACTGGAAACAATCTAACTGTCAAAAAGAAGAAGAAGAAGGAGAAGAAGAAGAAGAAGACGAAGAAGAAGAAGAAGAAGAAGAAGAAGAAGAAGAAAGAAAGAAAAGAAAAGAAAAAAGAGAAAGAAATGTCCTTAAAGAACTCACAGTAGATCCACACCCAAGAACGCTCTTCCCTAAACATATCACAGCCATTACATGTGACATTTGAAACAACAATCGGTGACACAGAACATACTTCTTTACTCCTTTACTACATAATTAAGATGTGAAAGAAACTTACCAAGTAATATACATAAAATGAGATGTCACACTTTGGTACATAAAAATAAACATTCACAGAGAAAGAAGGGTGTTATGACTGTATTAGCCATAACAAAATACTGTAAGGCCGGAGGCTTAAACTATAGAAATTATTTTCTCCTGGTTCCGGAGGTGAAGAAGTCCAAGGTCAAGGTGCTGAATGAACAGGATCCTGATCAGAACTCTCTTCTTGGTTTGCAGACAGTCACTTTCTCACTGTGTCCTCACATGGTCTTCTCTTAATGTGTTCCTCAGGGGGTGGGGGAGGGCCTCCTCCTTATAAAGCCACAATCCCATCTAATGAGGACCCCACCTTTATGACTTCAGTTAACCTTAAGTGCCTCTTAAAAATCCCCATTTCCAAATACAGTCACGTCAGAGCTTCAACATATAAAATTCGGGGGGAACACAATTCGATCCGTGGCAGAGACCAAAGCGTTAAGAGGAATTCTATCCAAAGGATGAAGATGGGAGTAGATATTAGTTCCTTTATTTTCAAAAACTTTAGTAATAAACATAACTTACTTGATGTAATAAGGGAAAAAAAAAAGAATTTCTAAACTTCAGACTTTCAGCTCAAGGTGATTTTAACCCAGTCCGTGCAGATGACTTCTGAAGGCGTCACCTCCCGCAAACCTGTCAGGTCCCCTGCTCCATGTCTGGGGTTATTTCATGACGACACAGCCTGTTTCTGAGCCTTGGAGCAGCCAGAGAAGGGTGCAGATAGGAGCTTTTCCCACTACGGGCTCCCAGCTCGCCTGAGGATGCAGCCGGCATTGTGGGCTCAGGGAGAGCCTGGTAGGAGCCATGTGGTGGCCAGGACCTCGGTAGATGGTGTCTTTTCTGCAGCCGTGTTACCTAGAAGCAGACCCAAATCATATTAGGTAAGTGGTAACTTGAGAAACCAAATGTTTGGGGCTCTGTTCAGAAGGATGCCAATGAATCAACAGACAGCGTGAATGCCGGGAGGAGAAACTCACCAGACTGGAACAGTCTAAGCTCTGGGGCCAAACCTCGAGCTGTGATTGCCATGCGGGAGGCCCTGGATGGGGTGTCCCCACTTACCGCTCAGTCTCTGGCACCCTCAGGCAGAGAAGGTGGGGGAGACTCTATCGGACCGCCCTAACATGATATCAACAATAAGATGTGGGTTTTCCCATTTCTTAGCATTGCTTCACAAACTTGAGATCCTTTCAGATCCCAGGGCTGCAGATCTAGACTAATGTGCACAAATGGGCAGGAAACATAAGAGCAAGCTTGGGGATGGGCCATTCTTTATCACTGCGGTACACAGCAGGACCCGAGGTCGGGAGACCCATACCCCAACCCTCATTGGCTGGTGATCGTGGGTGCAATTTCAGGCAGTCTGTTTGATTCAACTTGCAAGTGAGAATAAGGATATGTGCCTTTCCTACCTCACGGAATTATTCTGAACGTGCTGCCTCTCTCACTTATGTTGTATTCCTTGTGGCTTATGCAGTGCTTGGCAACAAGATGGATTTGGAGAAAGAATGCATAGTGATTTGCAAGTTGAAAGCACTTGGCCTGAGAGATGGCCAAGTCACTGGGTTGGTAGTAGAACGGAACAAGCTTTCACCAGCCCAGCCAGAGGGTCCCTAAGCACAGGAAATTATGCAAGCAAAGAATCCCCCATGAATGCCTCTGGTGGGGGGAAAGGAGTATGGAAGACCCATCACATGTTAAACTCTTCAGGACACAGTGAGCATTCAACAAGTATAAGTAAAAAAAAATATATGAGTAACGTCTACAAAAATGGTTAAGTATAAGGAACCTTTAGCTTTGTGGCAGAGACTAGCCGGCTACTGGTTTTCTGCTGGCCACATAGCTAAACAACAATGCAGGGGCGGCAGTACAGAGGCAATGAGCACAAACCTTGGCCATCAAAACACCAGGTATTAAAGATGACAGAGCCAGCAGATGGAAGGTGACCGGGTCCCTGAATCAGAAGAAAGCCTGTCTCCAATTAGGTGAATCTATTTGGGCTTTATGTAAGTAAGTAATAAACATCTATCTTGCTTGAGCCATTGTACACCGTGGGGGTTATTTAGCATACTGAAAGACTCCTGGAGGCCATGTGATGCTGGGGCAAAAGCCCAGGGGGGCCGTTCTGGAGTCTTGTATGGTCTGGAGTCTTGTCACAGCCATGGTGGTAACAGAAATGAGCAATCAAGAGCGTTGGAAGCTTGTAGAAATGTAGTTCTGACAATGCAATTTCAAATAGTCTCAGGGAGGACACAGAGTGGGGGGTATGCCTGAAGAGATGGGCTGCAGAGGGGATTTCAAGAGAGCTGAGGGTTTAAAGAACACACACAACCCAAGATGGAAAGGGGTTCACAAGGACAAAGATAAGGAAGTAGTGTAGAGTCGGAACAATACTGGTGAGCAGCCAAGACTTCTGAGAAATATTTCGGATTCCTATTATATTTAGGGCAAGGTTTGCCACTGAAGAAGACAGGGCTTGTCTCAGTGGTGCACTGTAATTAGAGCTAGTTTTTCACTCATAACAGTTCAAGGAGGGGGTGCTGATGGGTAGGCAGTCTTCCATGTGGTGATGTGGGCTCCTTCCATCTTGTGTCTCCACCTTCCGCCAGAGTCTCAGAGCCTCTGCCGTCACTTAGTGGAGGCAGGGGAATTGAAGGTGAAGAAAACCACTCATATCCTAAGCTCTTTAGCCAGGAAGTGATGTTCATCACTTCTTCCAGATTCCATTGGAATGAACCAGTCACATGGCACCATCTTGATGCAAAGGAGGCTGGGAAATGTAGTTCCTGGCAGGGCAACCCTTCCCAGATACAACCCTGTACTGTGAAAGGGCAAGCAAAAACATCTTTCCATCTCTGCTAAAAATTAAGTGATAGTTAAAGCAAAAAGATAATCAAGAAAGGAACAGACCTGCTATTTGGAGTCTAATGGCAGAGTGCTTTGGGTGGAGTAGGGAATATGAAATTCCTCATCGTCTCTTGTTTCTCTGCCTGGGATTTCTGTTTAGGAAGAGTATAATCAGCAAAAAGAATCCTAGCCCTGTCTAGAACAGCTATTGACTTCAGATGGATTGAATCTCCTGGCCTGTATAGTTCTACTCCAGAGATCACAGAGGATTTGTGAAAATAAGAGCAACAAAAGTTTCTGAAAACTAAAGATGAGTAAATACTGTCCTGGTCATCACAAGGAGAGGGTATCTTCATGCATACTTTCTTGGTGGATTGATTACCAGTTCCATGTTAAGTCCTAAAAAGTCCTAAAAACAATGTTTTAAAGGACAGTTTGGAAGCTATTAGAAAGGTAGCTGGTGGCAGGTAGGAGTCAGAATAGATTCTGGAGAGCAAGACAGGACAAGCGGATCTCCATTTCATTTCTGATGGTCTTAATCTGGTAAATCGAGGAGATGCAGTGAAGCCCGATAACTGAGTGGTATACAGAATTTGACAAGATCTCTCATAAATTCCCAGGGAGACTATATGGCCTGGGAGATGGTAAATTAAGTGGATTTATAACAGGTTGATAGATCATACTCAAAGCGTGCTGATTAATAGGGAGTAGGGACTGTTAGCCCAATGCTTTTGGGAAACGGGTATCATCAATGAGCAGGAGTGGGCTGGGTGCTTGTACTAGGGAGTGGTGGGGACAGAGACAAAATGGGAAGCCTGTGTCTTGCAGTCTCAACCCATACAGCCACCCACAGGTGCTTTGGTCATGCCCGCTGGTTGCTGCCATGTCGGATTGTGGATCCAGTGTTGCAATATCTTCGATCTTTTAGGAAAAGTTAAAAATCCAGATGTCGGCCACTGATTCAAAGTTTTAAAAAAAAGAGAACACTATGCAGGCCGAACAAAACATATCTACAAGCTGCATTTGGCAACTGGATCGTCAGTATGTTACCTCTGACCCCAAGGAAATTTCTAGTAGCACAAGGCTATGTCCCTGGTTCAGTTCTATTTAACATCTTTATCAATGACTTGGACTAAGCACTAGAAAGCATGTGGATCAAATCAGCTCTTGACCCAGGGCCAGAGGGACAGCTGGACAAACAATGTGGGATTCTGAATAAGTCCGAAAGACTAGGACGGGACCTGAACCACACAAGAAGGAGCTCTTGGACAGACAAATAGAAGTTCATGTACTTGGCCCCCCAAAAAATCAGTCGTAAAAGTACAAGATGGATTCACAAGAGCACATGTTGAGGGAAAAAATACCGTGGAGTTTTAGTTGCTTGAAATCAATATGAAGCAATCATGAGAAGTAGTCGCCAAAAAAGCAAGGGCAACATTAGATGGCACCAAAGGGGGTGAATCCTGCACAGCTCAGGCCATCTGCATTTGGAGCTCCACCTTTGGTTCCACAAAACACACGGGGGTGGGAGTGGGGGTGGGGGCAGAGACCTGAGTACATTTGGAAGCTGTTAACCAGGATGGGGAAAGGATTGGAAGCTATTCAAATAAAGAATAGCTAAAGATGTTTGGGCTAATTTGCTTGGAGATGCTCAGAGAAGGAAAGCCTTAGAGATTCACAGAGGCAGGGCTCCAACATCTGGGGAGTCATCACGTGGATGGGGAATCAGACTTGTTCCTTATGTCTAGACTCATGCCAAGGGGGCAATGGTTCAGGGAGCCAGCATCCAGTTCAGTGTTCAGACAACCTTTCAAACACATCTGTGGTGAAGGGAGGAACTACCCCTAAGGGACATTAAAGATGGAGACGCGGAGCCAAGGGTGTAACAACATAGAGGGGCTTCATCCTTTTCCTGTCCGAGAGGGTCTTTCCTAATTCCTTCTGTTAACTTTTGACTCATATCCCAAAAGATGACAATGTAGCAACCCCAAAATTCCCAGAGTGAACCTATGGTTAGTCTTCAGAGGCAATGGCCCCCAGTACAAGAGACCCAGAATGATGGAATGCCCGTGTGATGAACTAGTGAATGGTTATTTCAGGAGGCAGTTGTAGAAGAAGCAATACGTGGCCAAGAGAGAGGTTTAGAATATACTGTTACCTGAAAATAGAGGAAAAGAGCTTATAGAACTGCAAGTATACTTGAGCAAATGTATTAGGTAATGTTTATTATTATTTGTCACATTAATATGCGTTAGATAGTTGGGTGTACAAATCATAAGATGCATCTCCATATGACTTAGTTATGAACAGATGGAGAGAGAGAGAGGAGAATATACAAGAAATGTTAATCGTTCTCTTCGGGTGGAGCATCATGAGTAGTTTTTAATTTAGTTTTTTTAATATTCTGTCTTACCCAAATGTCTACATTGAGCATCTGTCCACTGCTTACCCAAAAAGTGAGATTTCTTTCAAAAAGGAGAGAAGAGGGCACACCTGGCTTGGGGCTGACCCTTCCGGCTTGGGGAGCTGACCCTGCTGATGGAGACTGGGAGAACAAAGGGACCCCGGTGCCCACAGGTCCTTGGGGATCGCCTGTAGCCACAGAGTGAGGCCTGCCAAGGAGCTCGGGCCTGGCCAGGTTCCCACCAGCGTGAGGAGCCGCAGGCCGCCATCTGGGCTGGAAGGTCAGCATCGTTTCCCTGCAACACAGCAGGAGCGAGCTGAGGGATTTGTTGGGAGAGCAGGAAGAAAGAGCAGGGACGAGAAAGTAGGTCGCCAGGAAATCGAGGAAATAAACAAAGGGCTTCTGGGAAGGGGAGGCTTGCTTTGATCCTGGGGTGGGAATGGGAAGGACAGGCTCTGGGAAGAGTGACAGTATTTCTGTGACATCCCTGGCCCACCGCGGGCTGACACAGTTAGAGTCTTAGAACAGTCCAGATGGACAGGGAAACGGGTGCAGGAGTCACCCGTCCCGACCTCCTCCACCCCCGCCTACAGCCGGCCGCTCGGGCCTTCATGGGGCCTCCCGACTCCCCACTTCTGCACATGCTGATCCCTCAGCCAAGTCCCTTCTCCTTTCTTAAAGAGTCAGTGCAGCCCTCCATTATCCAGAGCAGAAGTATCCTATTACCTTTCCTGGTTTCTTACTAATCTTTTAAAAAATGTTTATGTATTTCTTTTGAGAGAGAGTACCAGTGGGGGGAAGAGCAGAGAGAGAGAGAGAGAGAGAGAGAGAGAGAGAGAGAGAGAGAATCTCAGGCAGGCTCCAAGCTGCCAGCGCAGAGCCCGACGTGGGGCTTGATCTCACGATCCACGAGACCATGACCTGAGCCGGGATCAAGAGTCGGACACTCAACCGACTGAACCACCTAGGTGTCCCTGTTAATGATTAATTTTTAAAAATTGTGATAAAGCACACATATCATAAAATTTACCATCATAACTATTTCTAAGTGAGCAGCTCAGTGGCATTAAGTGCATTCACACGGTTGTGCAACTGTCCCCACCATCCGTCTCCAAAACTCTCATCTCTGCCTCCATTCAACACAAGGCAGCCGGTTCCCTCTCCCCCACACCCCCAGGCTCCCAGTCTCATACTTTCTGTCTCTATGAGTCTGACAACGCTATGTACCTCACAGAGGTGGAATCGCACAGTATTTGTCTTTTTTGGTGACTGGTTAATTGCACTCAGCATAATGTCCTCAAGGTTCATCCATGATGTAGCAGGTGTCAGACTGTCCTTTTTTTTTTTTTTTTTTTTAAGGCTGAACACAATGCCATTGTACGAGTACGCCACATTTGTGGATCTGCCCCTCTGATGATGGGCACATGAGTGGGTTCCACATTTTAGCTGCTGTGACCAGGGCCGCCGTGAATGTGGGTGTGCACCGGACCCCAGAAAATTCCATGACGGGACCCCAGCATCTCCCATTAGCTTCACTATGGGCTTCCTCATTCATAAAATGGTAACAATAATAACACTGATTTTACAGGATGGGCCTGAAGATTATCCACTCATTCATTTATTCAACAAATACCATTGAGCACTGGCTCTGTGATGGGTACCAGAGTGCTTGGGACGCATCGGCAAACAGAACTGAGAAAAATCCTGTCCGCACAGGGCCTGGGAGCAAAGATACCTCGGTGGCAATGAGCACACCAGCGTCCAGATCTTGGTTCTAACACCTTCCTGCGGTACAAGGATCCAGAACTTCTCGGGGATATGGCTGTTTCTGGGGAGGGCAGGGGGTGGACGAGATGAACATGGTGCACCTACAGTGCCAGACAGAGTGAAAGAAGTGCTCAGAAAACCCAACCATGGGGGCATGTGGTAGTAAGTAGGAGCCACGATGAAAGAGCTCCCAATGACCAAAGCCAGACAAGTCTGAATAACAAGGTAAAGAAATCACAGTACCGGGTGATAGTTTAAAGTACAAAGTAAATATCCATGAGTCCATGATCCATACTGATAGAAGAAAACGACTGAGTCAATAACCAAGCGAGACAGAAGAAACACCCCCCACCCCAGCCCCTCCAGCATAGTTCCACGTAACTTCTATAGGCTCTCAGCCATCGGGACAGTAGGCAGTTGTATTCATTTTCTAAGGCGGCCATGACAAAACACCACAGACTCAGTGGCTTTGACAACAGAAATTAATTTTCTCACAGTTCTGGAGGCTGGAGGTCCAAGATCGTGGTTTGGTTTCTTCTGAGGTCTCCGTCCTTGGCTTTTGATGGCTGTCAAGTCCTCCCTGTGTCCTCACACGGTCTTCCCTCCATGTGTCTGTGTCATGGCCAAATTTCCTCTTTTTATGAGGACTCAGACCTACTGGATTAGAGCCCACCCTAAAGGCCTCGTGTTTACTCAACTGCCTCTGTAAAGATCCTGTCTCCAAATATGGTTATATTTTGAAATACTGGGGGTTAGTGGCTCAACATATAAATTTTGGGGAAGGGGTGCATTGGTCCATAACTGCTGGGTTTAGTGACTTGCTTCCAAAGAGTACACTAAAGGAAAGGGGTGGGGAGAGGTAATTTTACAATGGGGAATCCTGGTGAATACTACTTTGGCCAGCAGACCAAGGTCAAGATCATTAGTGATAAGTTATGTTGACAGTATGGCTCTCAATACAATGGTGAAAATGGCTTTTTTACTTCCATGGTCTTCTTTCCAAAAAAAAAAAAATTCCCTCATCCTCATCTAAGTACAAGAAAAACATCGGAGAAACCCATAGTGAGGAACACTCTACAAAACACATGATCAATGTGCCTCAAAACCGTCAAGGTCATCAAAACCCAGGAGAGTCTGAGAAATAAGGACACACAGTGTCTAAACCATCACAAATGTGGGATCCTGGATGAGACCTTAGAAGAGAAACAGAACATTTGAGAAAAGTTAGTGAAACCTGAATAAAGTCTGCAGTTTTGTTAGTAGCAAGGTACCTTTACTGTTTCCTTTTTTGTAACAAATGTACACAGTAATACAGGAAGTTAACAAGAGACACCAGGGGTGGGGTGCGTAGGGACCATTTGTGCTATTTTTGAGACCTTGCTGTTAATCTAAAACTACAGTTGACCCTGCGTGGTTGAAAATCCATGTAGAACTTTCGACTCCCCAAACCTTAAGTGATAATATCCTACTATTGGCTAGAAGATTTGCTGATAATGCAAACAGCCAATTAACACACATTTTGCATGTTATAATATACTGTATTCTTATAATAGAGTAAGCTAGAAAAAAGAAAATGCTAAGACAATCATAAGGAAGAGAAAATACATTTACAGTGCTATACTGCATTTATCAAAAAAAATCCATGTGTAAGTGGATCAAACCTATGCTGTTCAAGGTCAATTATATTCTAAAATAAAAGTATACAGGACACCTGGGTGGCTCAGTCAGTTAAGCGTCTGACTCTTGACTTCAGCTCAGATCATACTCTCAAGGTTGGTGAGTTCGAGCCCTGCGTGGGGCTCTGCACTGACAGTGTGGAGACTGCTTGGGATTCTCTCTCCCTCTGTCTCTGCCCCTCCCCTGTTTGCCTTCAAAATACATATATTAACTTTTAAAAGGAATTTAAAAAATAAAATAAAATCTGGAGACGGGGACAATCAGCAATAGATAATAGAAAAGTACTAAGTAAGTTATTTGGTATGTTTAAAGGAATAGATACCCTGAATAAAAAGAGTAGGGTAAGGGAAGGAGGAGTGGAGAAGGTTAAATCTTAAAGTCTGTGAAAGGCTGGTGTTTAGTAGGCTCTCAGTAAATCACGGCCATCCTTCTCTTCTATGTAATTATCCATGTGGACACCCTACCTTGCAAATATTTTTGTTAGGATGATGTTCAGATGAAGTGTATTATATAAAATAACACATAATGGCGGGCAAAGAGAAACAACCCTAAAGGCTCATTGGGCTGCAAGAGGAAGCCAGATTAAAGTATCCGCCGGGAATAATCGACAAAATGAGAAAGTAGGATTTTGCAGCACGCCTAAGACCTATGGCGGCCTGGCCCTTTAAAAATCTCCAGGGAAGGAAGCTTGTAAGAAATCAGTCCATTTGCTCAGGAGCCCAGGAATCTTTTTAACATTCCTGTTATCAGTGATGAATAAAAAGAAAATACAAGAGACAGAAAGCCAAAAAGACTAACAACTACTTATGGAGCCCCTTTGACGTCCAGGCCCGGGCATCACAGTCCTCAGGATAATCCTGCAAATGAGGTTATACTATACCCATTTTACAGACCAAAAAAAATGAGTCCCAGAGTCCTCAAGAGGCTCTCTGGAAGCCACAGAACTTAGCAGTCGTGCCCCCGAAATCCTTCCTTCTATTCTGTGACATCGAAGACCAGCGCTCAGGCAAGTCAGTCCTTTATTCCATCCTCTAGTAGCCGCGGAGGCTCGGCGCCCCACGCTCCCTTGAAATAGGTTGGCCAGGCGCTCCCACCCCACCCCACCCCTGCGCATGCCAAAGAACCAAAAAGGCTCCATTTATGTGGTCCCACAGGAAGCCCGTGTTGAAAGCAAACACACACGGAGCTGATGATGGTGACTCACAACTTCTAACCCTCCTCCTAACCAGTTGCATAAACTTTTCCAGCGTATTGAAGTCTTGTAGAAATAGTGCTTCATGGGAAGGTATCAAGGAAAATGTCCCAGGAGCCAACCAGCAGGCCCTACTCTGAGTCGTCAGCCCCTTTTTGAGGTTTCTCTCTTTTTTTCCCTCAGCCATTCCTTTCAAAAAAAATTTTTTTTCCCCTCGCCATTGACCTTGTTAGAGTTGCTAGTACATTTTTCCCTCACACTGTCACACTTCTGTAAATGTTTTTGTTCTTTGTTCTACTTCCTGCACTCTTTGAACTTGGCTGTGATGTCTGTTCAGTGGGGCCTTTCTGATCCAATTGCCCCTTGCCCGTACATCCTCTCCCCAGGTATCAAAAATGAGGGCAGTGGGGCCTGGAGGGCCCCTCATTAGAGGGAGGCGGCCCCGCTCCCCCACCAGTCGCAAGCAGAGAGGGCCGAGCCGACTCTCCGAATGACCAGTATTGAAAAGAAAGCTCCAGGGGTGAGAGAGAGACACAGGCTGGCAGAGTCAGAAGCAGAAGGTTAAAAAAGACAAGAAAAGCGAGGAGGGAAAAAAAAAAAAAAAGAAAGAGAAAAACCCACAAAAGCCTGCTTTCTGACTGCCTAAGTGGCTCCGTTTCAGGACCTGAGGCTTTCCAGAAAACCGTCCTGTGAAGCATAGACGCTTTCATGCTGTAAAATCTTCCCTCTGGGAGCAACACCTCGGGTATGGAGAACATTTGTCCCTAGAGTGGCTGGCCACACGCAATGCTCCGCTCTGGGGACGAGGGGTGCCTTTTATCTCGGCGATCAGGGCCTGAGCTGCTGGCCAGCTCCTGCAGGAGCCGCGTCCAGCAACTTTGCTGGGATCTACATGAGTCAGCCTCCTTGGGGGAAGGGGTTGGGGGAGTGGGGCCCTGGAGAGCCGTCGAGGGTGGGTCGGGGTGGTGGGCGGTGGGGGCATTGGCCCCCCATGAGCTTGCGGGGCCTGGCGTGCTGCACAGAGCGCTGCTCACTCGGGTGGTACACGCGGCGCTGGGTGTGGGCAGCGGAGGACCTGGCTTGCGGCCCGGCTGACCCAGGGTGGCCTCGAGCAAGCCGTCTTAACCTTGTGGGCTCCATTTCCTTTTTGGTCGAAAGGCAACAGCATCGTCCTCTTCGATCAGCATCAAGTGCGTGTTTTCCTGAGCACCTACTATGTGCTGGATGCTGGAAACGGAAAGACGGTAAGACGGCAAGATGCCCGCCCAGAAAGACCGCTCGCTCTGAGGAAGGCAGACCCGTGGATGGATAATTAAAATCCAGTGTGAGGAGTGTGGTGAGAGAGGCGTGTGCAGGGTGAGCGAACCGACTACTTCCTTCTAGGGAGGTCATAAAAGCTGACTTTAAGTCTTGATGGATAGCTTAGGAGAGAGAAAATGGCATTATAGGCAGGAGGTGCATTTTGTGCCAAAGCAACGAGTCATGCTCAAAGAACTGTGGTATTTTTTGTAGCGAGGGAACATAGACTACAAGTGTGTGTGTGTGTGTGTGTGTGTGCGCGTGCGTGCATGCATACACACACGTGTGTGCAAGTGTTGTAGGTCTAGGGTTTGGTGAGTGAGGCACTTGCCTAGGGCCCCGATTTAAGGGGGCACTAAAAGACTCAGTCACCAAGATTAATACAATTGGGTTCAAGGTTTTGAGAACTCAAAGTTAAGGCAAAAAGTCCACAGGTGACAAAACAGCAACCGTTCAAATAAAGCCAGCACTGGATCACACACCTGCACGACTCACCTCCGTGATCTCGCTCTCATCCTGCTTGTCGGATCCTCTTACCCTTCTGTCCAGTCCTAATAGGAGGGTTCAGTAAGGGTGGATATTTCTGAGTAACCATTCAGTGGAACACGAAGATCCGCTTCTCTTCTTCAAAGGGCATCTTCTCTAATATGTGGGGGGGGACAGACTGGGGGAAGTTCAGGTTGTCCCTTGTAACTCTGGGAATGCAGTGCGGCTGCCATTCCACTAGCCTCAGAGCGGGGGTGGTGCTGGGGAAGACCCTTCTTCCCTGGACCAGCCCACTTCCCCAGCATACATACATCACCAACACAGGCCTGGCTGCCGTTTGTGCACTAGCCATTACTGACAGTATAGAGAAAAATAGGGGAAAACATCAATGTAAATAAAAACATCTCAAACTGAGTATAAAATATGAATGTTTCCAGAACCATAAGGGAGTTGGGAGGAGAGAAATTAGGGTAAACTTTCAAGCTCCACTTCCCTGCCTTGAGGTCTTCTCCCTTCTTAAATCACTTCCTTAATCTTTGTCTCTTTTTAGGAAAACATTCCCTCCTACCAAAAATATTTGTCTCATCCGGGGGCTGTTTCACCCCCCACTGGCGCAACCCTTGAGACACAACAATCCCTGAAATAGAGCCCCCAACCATCTGAGTTACTCAATCTGGAAAAAAACCAGGAGGGTCCTCAGTGGAACAGTCCAGAGTAAGGGAAGATATTCCACCACATTCTTTCTGCAGTCTTCAAGCTTCTGTGGGTAAATTTTTGTACAGAATACATATATCTTCCTTGGATATAATTTTCAGAGACAGTAGAGCCTAAATTCATATTCAGGATAAGATAAATTCTCTAAAAACAACAAAACTGGACAAAAGATTTCTGATCTTTTAGAAAGAGATACAGGTAAAGTGGTTTCTATTCTCCTTTCTTTGCTTCTTTCCTTCTCCTTCAAGAACACGTCCACTCGTCCATCCAGATACAAGACGTAATCTGGTAACATTGCCACCACACACAAAGTCATGTTCTCTTCATGTCTGTTTTAGTTACACGAACACTGAGCAGTTTTGAAAGTCCACTTTTCCTCAACATTAGCTAGATAAAACTCTTCGACAGGTCTATCGACACTCCTCCCCATCTCTGTAAGCAGAAAGGAGTAGCAGTATCAAGATTTATTTTCCTCAATCCAGAGCAAACCTTCAAGAAGGTGGGGAAAGAGAGAAATTGTTCTACAAATTATATCAGGTACAGTATTCCTCTGCCCATAATTTAAAGTTTATTATAGGCATATATACGGAGTTTTTCCTAAGTAACACCATAGATCTCAACCCAAATACATTAGTAATTGCACTAAATGTAAACGGACTAAATTTTCTAATTAAAAGGCAAATATTTCAAGTAAGTTATTTTTTATAAAACAAAAACCAAATGATTTTCCCAATAGATGAATATAAAATGTAAGGATACAGAAAGTTTCAAAGTAAAAGGATAAAACAAGGTTTCCATGGAAACATGAAACATAGGAAACTTGTATAACAATATTAAAACAAAATTGATTTAAGGGAGAAAAAAACATTACTTGAGACAAAAACATTTAAAATACTGAGTCTAAATTCATAAGCAAATCATATAATACTTCTAAATTTTCATGCAATAAACAAGACACCTTCAAAATGCATCAAACTACAATTTACTTAACCACAAGAAAGCAAATAGATAAGTCCACAATCATAGAGATTTTAATGCATCTCTGAAGTTACAGTAAAGTGAAGAGAATCAGTAAGAACACAATAGATTTGAACATGAAAAATTTGACTTATTCCAAGTGTACATTCTTTTCAAGTATTCATGAAAAGAGTGATTTAAAAAATGATTATATGCTGGGGGTTCTGGGTGGCTCAGTTGGTTAAGCATTGAACTCTTGATTTTGGCTCAGGTCATGATCTCATGGTTGTGAGATGGAGCCTTGAGTTGTCTGCTTGGGATTCTTTCTCTCCCCCTCTCTCTCTTCCCCTCCCCTGCCCTCTGTTTCTCTGAAAATAAATGAACACTTAAAAAAATGATTATATGCTGGGTCATAAAACAAGTTTCAATTATTTTCAAAGTATTGAAATCATACATAATAAGTTCTCTGACCACAAAGCAATTAAGCGAGAAATCAATTTTAAAAAACAATAAAGAGAAAATTCCCATATGTTTATAAGTCAAACAAAATAATACTTAAAAAATTTTTTTGAACATTTATTTATTTTGAGAGACAGAGACAGATCATGAGCAGGGCTGGGGCAGAAAGAGAGGGACACACAGAATCGAAAGCAGGCTCCAGGCTCTGAGCTGCTAGCACAGAGCCTGATGAGGGGCTTGAACCCATGAACTGTGAGATCAGGACCTGAGCTGAAGCCAGACACTCAGCTGACTGAGCCACCCAGGTGCCCCCAAAATACTACTTTTAAATAACCCATAGGTAAAAGAATAAATCATAATGGAAAAAAAATTTTTTGCTTAGTGATAATGAAATACAATACAATATAATTTGTGTGATACTGCTGAAGTGATGTTCAGAGGGATTATATAGCATTGGTTTCATACATTAGGAAAAAGAAAATCTGAAAATCAGTGATCCGAGTATCAAACTTAACAAGTTAGAAAAAAACAACAGTAAATTAACCACCTCTCTCCCAAAATAGAAGGTAATAAGTAAAACTCAGAGCAGAAATTAATAAGATAGAAAATAAACATAAAATAGAAAGAGTCAATAAAGCCAAAAGCTGATTCTTTAAAATAACTAATAAAATTTATTCAAAAATTAAAAAATAAGAGGGGTGCCTATATGGCTCAGTCGGTTGGGTGTCCAACTTTGGCTCAGGTCATGATCTCGCAGTTCATGAGTTCAAACCCACATTGGGCTCTGTGCTGCCAGTCCGGAGCCTGAGGCCTGCTTCACATTGTTTCTCCCCCTCTCTCTGCTCCTCCCCTGCTCATGCTGTCTCTCTCTCTCTCTCTCTCTCTCAAAAATAAATAAAGATTAGAAAAATTAAAAATTAAAAAATAAGAAAAGAGAAGACATAGATAACCAGTATCAGGAATTAAACCTAATCAGGATAACACTACAAATACTAGAAACTTAAAATTAAAATAAAAGAAGATAATACAAAGAAATCTATGCCAAGGAATTTAAGTGTAATGAATAAAACGTTAGAAAAATTTAACTTACAAAAAACTGACATTAGAAGAACTAAGAATTGTGAATAGTCCTAAGCCTAGTTTAAAAAATGTTTTTAATCTGTGATTTAATCAGTCACAGATCCTGGTGTAGACGGCTTCACTAGCAATTTTTTTTCAAATGTATAAGGAAGGAAAAACATCAATTTTACACAACCTCCTCCAGTAAATTGGAAAGCTGAAATGCTTTTCAACTTGATTTATGAGGACTACACAAACTGGACACTAAAACCTGACAAGGTCTTTATAAGAAAGGGAAATTAGAGACCCGTATATCTAAAGTACACAGAGGCAAATTATAAACACAAGAGTGGTGAGCCAAATTCTGAGATATAAAAACAGGAAAATACATTACAACCAAGTTGAGTTTATTCTGGTAATGCCAGGTTCGTTTAACATTAGAAAATAAATCACTATCATTCACAATATTAGCAGAATAAGTAAGAAAATTGTATTAGTACATTAATAGATGCTGAAAATGTATTTGATAACATTTGCCACCATTTATTGGTTTACCCAATTTAAGTCTTTGAGGAGCCTGGGTGGCTCAGTTGGTTAAGCATCTAACTCTTGATTTTGGCTCAGGTCATGATCTCACAATTGTGAGATCCAGCCCTGAGTCAGGCTCTGCACTGAGCACAGAGCCTGCAGAAGATTCTCTTTCTCCCACTCTCTCTGTCCCCTTCTTTCTCAGTGTCTCTTTCAAAAAAAAAATTTTTTTTTTAAGTCTTCATAAACTAGGGAGAGAAAAGAACTTCTGTAGCCTGACAACAGTGTTTACAAAAATCAAATCAAAACAAAAGAAAGCCCTTACAATCTGTTGCAAATGTCATATTTCATGGTCTATGTTAAAATCACCCCTTCGAGATCAGGAATTCTACTTGGCATTATGGTGGAAGACCTAACCAATGAAATAAGGCAAGAAAAAGGAATAGCGGTATAAGGACTATTATTCACAGACAACATAATTTTGTTTGTATAAAATTTTAAAAATGTATTGATAAATTTAAATGATAAAACTTAGAAAATTATTGGAATATATAAAGTCAATGCACAAAAATAAGTTGCATTTTGATATGCAAACGTCTAATAATTAGAAAATGAAATTTTTAAACATATGACTTAAAATAAGGTCATTCAATATCTAGTTTGGTCTAAAACTAGTCCAAGTGTTCACGACTTTTATCAGCAGTTACAGAAAATTCTTGAGGGAAATTAAAGATTTAATATATGGAGAAATATACTACATTCATACATTGAAAGAGTCAATATTATAAAGATGGCAATTCTCCCTAAATTCTTTAGATTCAGTGCTATCCTAATCAAAATCTCAACATATATATATAGAGAGAGTGTATGTATGTGTGTTGGCAAGATGATCCTAAAATGTATATAGAAATGCAAAGAACCATGAATAAACAAGACAAACTTCAAAAAGAATGACAAAGTGAAAGTACCTACTTTATCTTATATGAAGATATTAATTGCTGTAATTAAGACATTGTAGTAACAGTGATACATTAGATAAATGGGAAAAATAGCAAATTAGAGAGCCCAAGAACAGAAATAGATGCCTATGTATATAAAAACTTGATTTATTAAAAAGGTGGCACTACAAAACATTGCAGAAAAGAGACTTTTTTCAATAAACAGTGCCAGGTCCTTTGGACATACATATGGAACGAAACTAACTTTTAAAAAGTTTTTTTAATGTTTATTTAATTTTGAGACAGAGACAGAGTGTGAGTTGGGGAGGGGCAGAGAGAGACGGAGACACAGAGCTATCAGCACAGAGCCCAACGTGGGGCTTGAACTCATGAACTGCAAGATCATGACCTGAGCTGAAGTCGGACCTTAACCGACTAAGCCGCCCAGGCACCCCATGGAACAAAACTAATCTTGATCCTTCTTCATACCATATACAAAAATCAACTCCATGCAGCTGGGCCTTTCTCTTACACCATACATAAAAATGAACTCAAGACATTAAACATCTAAATGTGAGACCTAAGACTATTACATCCCTAGAAGGAAACAGAGGAAAAGCTTCAGGATGGTGGATTTGGTAATGATTTCTGGGTCCCTAACCCCGCAAAGCATCAGCAAAAAAAAGCAAAAACAGACAAACGAGACCACATCAAGCTCAAAAACTTTGGGGCCTCAAGAGAAACAATTGACAGAGTGAAAAGGTAACTACAGAATCAGAGAAAAGATTAGCAGATCACATATCTGAGAAGGGGTTAATATCCAAAATATGCAAATCATCTCTACACCTCTAGAACAAAAGAACAAGTAACTCAGTTTTCAAATGGCCGAAGGCCTTGAAGGGACATTTCTCCAAAGAAGATAAAAGAGCCAGTAAGGATATGATACATTTCACTAACCTTTAGAGAAATGAACATTGAAACCACAGCGGCAGGTCGCCTCACAACCATCAAGATGGCTGCTATCAAAAAACTTAAAAATAGGGGCACCCGGGTGACTCAGTCAGTTAAGTGTCTGACTCTTGGTTTCAGCTCAGGTCATGATCTCGAGGTTCATGGGTTTGAGCCCCACATTGGGCTCTGTGCTGACAGCATGGAGCCTGCTTGGGATTCTCTCTCTCCCTCTCTCTCTCTGCCCCTTCCTCACTTGTGCTGTAAATATAAAAAAAGGAAAGGAAAGGAAAGGAAACTAGCAAATGTTGGCCAGGCGGTGGAGAAATTGGAACCCTGGGGCACTGCTGGTGGGAATATAAAACAGACCAGCTGTCATGGAAAAGAGTATAGAGAATCCTCAAGAAAATTAAAAATAGAATGAGTGAATGATCCAGAAAGCTCACATCTGGGTATACCCCCAAAAGAATTCAAAGCACGATCTCAGACATTTGCACACCCATGTGCACTGCAGCATTATTCACAAGAGCCAAGAGGTGGAAGCAGGTTCTAGAGGTATGTTGCACGACAGTGTGACTACGGTTAACACTACTGAACCGGTCACTTAACAGTGGTTCCAGCGGGGCATTTATGTTATGTCTTTTTACCACGATTAAAAAAAAAGAAATCAACTCCAGACAGATTTTAAATATGAAAGCTACAACGCAGGGGAATAATTCCATGACCTTGGAGTAAAGAAAGATTTCTCCAGAGAAACAGAACATACAGGGGTTGGTATTGCAGCCAATAAAGCAGAATTTCTTCTTCTCCGGGAGACCTCAGTTTTGTTTCTAACGCCTTCTGATAGATTCGATGCGGATCGTTCAGATTCCGGAGCACAATCTCCTTTACCCAGAGTCCATTGATGGGAGACATTAAACACATCTACGAAACACCTGCATGGCGACACTTAGGTTAGGATCTGGTTGGATAGCTGGGGACATCGTAATCTTGCGTTGAGCTGCTACAACAAAATAAGCCAGGCCAGGTGATTTATAAACAACAACAAGGATTTCTCACAGCTCGGGAGGCTGGGAAGTCCAAGGTCTGGGTGCGAGCGCAGCTGGGAGAAGGGCGAGCAAATTCTCTGGGGCCTCATTTATAAGGGCACTAATCCCATTGTTGGGGGCTCACCCCTCGTGACCTAATCACCTTCCCCACAGGACCCACCTTCTAACGCCATCGCTTTGGGGGTTTAGTATTTCAATGTATGAATCTGGGGGGCAGGGAACATAAATATTTAGACTGAAGCAATGTGTCTGAAAAGCATAGTTTTCATTATGACTCAGGTGTGGCAAGGCTAATAGACCAGATGATTGCTCTTGAAAAGATGGTGGTTATACTCACACATCGCAAGAGGAGGGGGCCCCCAAGAGAAGAGTGCATGGAGGGGGCACGTGGGGAAGCACCAGGGTCAGTTAGGAGGCAGAGAGACCGAAGGGGAGGCAGGGGCAAGAGTCTCTGTTGTGGTTTCCACAGGATGGAATGGGTGAGGTGGGGTAAGCAGACTTGGGATTGGCCTGTCTAAATAATTCCAGCGGGCTCCTGGGCCCAGGGCTGTCCCCGATCACCTGTCACCTGGCTCCTTGGTGTTTGGGACAAAGGATGGTGCTCCTGAGTGAGAAGGAGGTGCCGAGGGTGTGGGCTCTGGCTTGCATCCGGAAGTTGTGTGTGCAGGTGAGTCTCGTGCTCTGTCTGGAAATCGGTCAAGGTCAGCCAGGGGCATCTCTCCAGGACCAGCATCGCCCTGAGGCGGTCAAGCATCGGAATAAAGTAAAAGGCATGATTGAGAACTACGGTCCAGCTGAGCGTACACATAAAACTAACCACGACGGTGGATTAGGAAAATGGCTGGAAGGCACACTCCACAGTGTGAACCACGGTTCTCTCTCAGAAGGCTGTGAGACGGTGGGAGGTTGACTCTCTTTCCTTTCTCTTTCCCATAAGTTCTAAATTTTCTCTGTGAGCCTGAAGTACTTTTCTTATCTACATGGTGATGGGGAGGGGGTCAGGTTGGGAACTTTCTGGGGCGTCTGGTGTGGCTAAGTTCCCCAGACCCGTGGACGTGAGCTCCCGTCTGGCCTGGTTGGAGAGGCCACGGGCCTCTCCCTGTCCCGCCCTCCCTGCGCCCTCTGCTTCCCAGAGCACAGTGGTACCTCCTCCCTCCCCTCCCAAGACATGGAGGGGGCTGGAAGCTGACACGATACGGGGAGAGGGGGGCTCCCCTCACAGGGCCTGTATCAACACCTGGGCTGTGTGTGTGTGTGTTTATTTTATTTATTTATTTATTTATTTGAGAGTCAGAGAGAGACAGTATGAGCAGGGGAGGGTCAGAGAGAGGAGGAGACACAGAATCTGAAGCAGGCTCCAGGCTCTGAGCTAGCTGTCAGCACAGAGCCTGAGGCAGGGCTCGAACCCACGAACCGTGAGATCATGACCTGAGCCAAAGCCAGACGCTTAACTGACTGAGCCACCCAGGCGCCCCTAAAATTTTTTAATGCTTATTTACTTTTTTTGAGAGAGAGACAGAGACAGAGACAGAGTGTGAGCAGGGGAGGGACAGAGAGAGAGACATAGAATCCAACAACAGGCCCCAGGCTCTGAGCTGTCAGCACAGAGCCCAACACAGGGCTCGAACCCATGAACTGTGAGATCATGACCTGAGCAGAAGCTGGACTCTTAACTGACTGAGCCACCCGGGTGCCCCTGTGTGTGTGTTTAGAGTGTGTGTTTAGGAAGTGTGTGTCTGTAAATAAGTGTGTAAAGGTGTGGGGTATGTATATGTGAGTGTGAGTTTGTGTGTGTTGGCAAGCATGTTTGCACACTAGTGTGTGTATACATGTGTATGTGAGCAAATGTATGTGCTTCTGTGTGAGTGTGGAGCGTATGTGAATGAGTATATATAATAAGTATGAGTGCCAGAGAGAGAGAGAGAGAGAGTGCGTGTGCGTGTGTGTGTGTGTGTGTGTGTCGGGGGCAGGGAACCGGAAGGTTAGGGGACAAGGCAGTGACCCTCGTTGGTGTTCCAGGGGGCACAGGCTGCCTCGCGGGAGCCACAGGCTCTGTCCCAGGTCCCACGCGCATCACCCCAGAGGGCAGGTCCACATGGCTGACTGGGCTGAAGAGGCATCTCCACCACCACGGAGCCCCTCAAAGGCCAGCAGTCACTTCTCAGCTGGACTGGGGGACATGAGTGTCACGAGACTGGGAAGGACTCTGACATTCCGTGGGTCTCTGCCCAGGCTGCCGAACGACCCACACTGCACCAGCTCGTCCGGCCCAGCACGCCAGGGGACAGGGTGGCCCGTGTCCCCTGCGCCCCCTGCGTCCTCACAGCCCGAAGGTCCAGGGCCTGCCTTCGGAGAGTGTACGCCATGTGGCCCCAAGACACTCCTCAAAGCCAGCTTTCAGAGACTGTGGGTGCCTCGGGGGCGCTTTCTGGGGGCAAAGGCAGGCAGACCTGGGGGGTCACACGCAGGGAGTCAGGCCTGTGCCCCACCCCTCCTGCCCCACCCCTTCACCTGCATCTTCCTGGAGCCAAGATGACATGAAGGGGGGGCCGGAGTGGCCAGAACGGGTGGGGCCTCGGAGGGGGCCCAGCAAGCCCCTCCCTTCAAAGAACAGAAGGATCCCCTCTGTGATGAGGAGATCCTTCCCGAGGGGAATCGCCCCCAAAATGACAAGGCTTCCCTGAAGGGGGGCCGGCCCCCCGTAACACTCTGCCTTTGAAGCCGCCCCTTGAGTGCCGTGAGGGACCCTCTGTGGCAAAGTCTTTGAAGTGTCTGGTGAGGCCCTGACTGGCTGACTGTCCTGAGTCAGACATGCAGGGAGGGGAGAGAGGGGAGAGCAGGGGAGGAGTGGGGACTGACAGCTTCTTGCCTGAGGTTGAACAGGAGCCCAAATGAGCAAAGGTCCAGAGACTCCTCGAAGGATCTCCCCCCGCAACACAACGGGACAGACACTTTCCATTTTACAAAATGCCTCCCTCCTCATGACTCGGAAGCTTATCAGTGTTGCCGAGTTGGAGTCAGGCAATTCGCTGGTCTGATGTAGGGACAGGTTTACAGAAGAGTGAGCAGAGCACGGTGGGCGGGATAAGAAGGCAGCACAGACGTAGGACTGGGGCTCAGGCCTCCTGAAAGCGCGGCGGGCCACCTCGCCGCCGCGGTGAGCGTTCAGCAGCCTGGCCCGGTGGAAGGACGCCGGGCACGACAGGAGGTCGGGCAGCCGAGAGCGAATCCGAGTCTTGCCCATGCCTGGCTGTGTGCCCTCGGCCAGGTAGCCCAAGCTCTCTGGGGGCCTCCCACCGCATGGCCTCGAAGAACACGTCCTGCTCGGAAGTGTGGGTACCTCTCCCCTCCCCAGAATTCACCAGAGAACATTCTGTTCCCATGTTGGAAAAGGTGGTTGGACTTTTCAGATGTTGTTGACATCCACCTGTTACATAAAACAGGCATTTATTTGATGGGAATGGGGGCCAGACTCAGGTCTGCTTGTCAGTCACAGGGAGGTGACCTGCACTAAATGCCCAGAGCCAGGCCCGGAGGAAGCCTGTCACAGGAAGAAAGGAAGTTTCTCGGGTGACCATGGCTTGAGCGAAGGCCCTCCGGCAGCTCACTACAGAACACGCATCAGGGGTGTTCAGAGAAGCCTCCCCTTGCTCACCTTCTTCCTATTTCCGTGCCTTCTGCCTCTGCGACCCGTTTTTAGAATGTAAATTAATGGACTTCCCTCTTTAGAGCAGTTTTAGGTTTAAAACAAAATTCAGTGGAAACTACGAATTTTCACCATCCCCTCCTTGTTGCCCACCCTGGAAATTACCCGTTATGAACCTCCTTTTATTTTTTTTTTAAGTTTTTTATTTATTTTGAGAGAGAGATGGAGAGCACAAGTAGGGGTGGGGAAGAGAGAGAAGGAGAGAGAGAATGCCATATAGCCTCTGTGCTCGCAGTGCAGGACTCAAGCTCACAAACCTTGAGCTCATGACCTGAGCTGAAGTCAAGAGTCAGACTGAGCCATCCAGGCGCCCCGACCTGTGGTTAACCTTTTACATTCTCGGTACATTTGTCGCAACCCATGAGCCGGTATCGATGCACCAGTAGTAACTGAAGTCAGTCAGCCAGAGTTCACTCTTGGTGTTGTACATCCTGCGGGTCTGGACAAAGCTAGATTGATATATATTCATCATTACAGCATCACACGGAAGACGATCACCGCCCTAAAAACGCTCTGCACGCCACCTATTCACCCGTCCCTCCCGCCCAAGCCCTGGCCACCCCTGATCTTTGTCTCTGTAGTTTTGCCCTTTCCAGAATCCTACAGTTGGAATCATCCAGGATGCAGGCCTTTCAGGCTGTCACTCAGCGGTCTGCATTTAAGTTTCCTCCATATCCTTTCAGAGTTTGCTAAGCTCCTTTCGTTTCAGCGCCGGCCCTGTGGGCTTCTGATGGGGGGCAGAAGATCCTGACAGCTGGGCCAGGACCCTTGCAGGAGGCCCCGACCCCCACCCCGAGCTCAGCAGCACAGTCGGAGCCTGCCCATTCACCACCCAGCATGCCCAGCAGTTAGGGACAAGGATGTCAGAAACAGGGGCCGGGTTTTTAGGAAATCCCACCCAAAATGCGTGGAAGGAGCTCTGGGAAGAGCTGTTTGGATGCACTCCTCCTTGGATACGTGGCTTCCACCCTGCAGAAAACATAAGCCATCGCCTGAAAAGGAGATGCCACGTGGTGATGCGGTGACCCCTGGGCACCCGACTCCACGCTCTGCCCAATTCCCCCCAACCAGGCAAGGAAGGAGAATCTGGGAGGAGAGCCTCCAACCCCCAGCGCATCTCAAACCCCGCCAGGAAAGCCGCCTGGCTGTCTCCCGCCCCCATCCCTGGCAGAAGATTTTCCAGAGGAACCAGACAGCCTCCTGAACCCCCCCAACATGCGCGGAGTCACTGGATCTCATCTGTCTACCTCCCCTCCTGGGCCAAGACAAAAGCGCCACTCTCTGTCTGACACCACGGTCTGAATCGCTCTCACCCCCCGCTGTCCATTACTCCCCACCTTCTCAGCCTTCCTCCCTGGCTTTTCTTCTTGGCTTGGTGTTTTTGTTTTATTTTGTTTTTTTACCACTGCCAAATGAACAAAGCAACAAGCTCCTTGCTCAGCGACCCTACCGTCCCCACCCTACCATCGTCGCAAACTTTTTTCCAAAACTCAGCTGTGAGCGAGCGACGTCTTGCCTTCCAGATTGTGGTCAGCTCAGGGAAGGCAGGGGCTCCAGGAATTTCTGCATGACCGACTGCTAGCTGGGGTGAGAGGGGAGGAAAGGGGCTGGAGAAGAACCACAGCACATGGACCATCCCCAGAGAAGGAGAAGCCCTTTAAACACCATCAGATGTGTCTTCCGTAAAAGGGTTCCATGGAGCTGCTTTTTAAGTCTACATTTAACAATACGAAGTACCCCGGGCCTGTGTATTTCAGGCATAATGTCTCAGAAGCAAAAACTTACAAAGATCTCTGCTGTTTCTTTTTCTGACTTTTTTTCCCCATGATATGAACTTTTTTTTTTTTTTTTTTTTTTTTTTTTAAGGCCCGGGCTTTCCAGGGAGCTCTCCTCCGTCTCTTTTTCTTGCTGAAGCTGCAGATGTACATTATGGGAGTGTGAAAAAAGCTAATTACACTGCAGAGGCTCGGCGGGAGGCAGGGAAGGCCCCGCAGAGCGCGCTGGATGATTGATTTGCACTGTCACACGGCTCTGCTGGGTGTCATAACTTAGTGACAAATCAAGGATTACAGTGACCCAGAGTAACTCTCTCCCTTTGTTGTGGGGCAGACATCAAAGCAGCCAAGCATATTAGTGTTTTTAATAAGTAGTTAAGTCAGGAGTAGCTTACAGTTTAGAATGACTTTGTGTACAACTGGAAGGGTGGGGGTGGGGGCGGGGGGAGGAGAAAAAAACAACCAAAAATCATTCATGGGATAAAAAAAAACACTGAAATGAAATAAAACAAAAGAAACAAAAATGAAATGGAATGGAGCCCATGTGGCAGGAGCAAGTTCTTTGTAGCGGTGGCTGGAGGTTTTGCATGATTTGTTCAAGCCACACCGAGGCCCGCCGGGGCAAGGCGCACCGTCTGGAAATTCGGTTTTCTAGGGGGAAAAGGACTGTACAGCTACCGTTCTGGGGGGAACGCAGTGAGGCGGGGGACACGCTTCATAAGCAAATGGGTTCATTCTAGTCCGTGCAGAAGGAGGCGGGGAGGGTCACGTTGACGTGATGGGGGACAAATGTCCTGTTCCCCAACGAGTGTCATAAAATGGTTGGAACGACTCGCCTTCTCTCGAATGTACACATATCCGTGAGGACAGCTTTGGTCGATGAAGGTCTTTCTCAGGATTTTTACCTCCAGCAACAGAGCAGAGACCTGAGTATCAGAGCAAGGTGGGAAGTCACGCTCTGTGGGGTGCCAGGGTTCCCCGACTCCCTTTCGGCAGGTGGAGCCCCCCCGGACAGAGAGAATCTCTGCCCGAATCTCACGTGAACTCCTAAGCAGCACGGATCGACATCAGAGCTGGGGTGACCTGGCTCCCGTGGTATGGGAGAGGCGCAAAGGCATGTCCTGGCTGTGTGGCTCTGGATAAGCTCATCACCCTCTCTGGGACTCAGTGTCTTCATCCTGCATAACTGCAAAGAATCTTTTCTCGCTGGCTCAGTGGGCTGTAAAAATCTAATAAAACGATGCTGAGGGAAATATTTCACAGATTCCCAAGCATTCTGTGACTCAATCAGAAAATGGAAGCATGGAAAGAAGCCATCTTGTCGCATGGATTCACCCACGTGGGCACCTCATGACAGATCTCAATCTTCAGAAGCACATCCACGGAGATGCACTTTGGTCTATGTTGTGTGTAAAATCCACTGGGGTAAACAGTGGCCTTGATTTTCATCTGTGTGCATGTATGAATCTATGCATTCCTCTTCACAGCCCAATGAACAAAACAAGAAAAATCAAAACCGCAGTAGATTTAATTCCCATTGTTATGAATAAAATGATGGAACAGGCAGGCTGCAGGTAAGAGGGTGAGGGTCAGGGAGGGGCAGGGGGCTCCCCAAACAGGGAGGCCCCAGCAGATGGCTGATAGAGCAACACCCTTCAGTACAGCCCCTGTGGCTACATATTAGCCGGGTGGGTTCCAAAGTGGGATTTTTGCCAGTCTGCTCAGGAGGTGAGATACAGCTTTGAGGAGCAAATCCATGCTGACTGACGAGCCAGAGTGTCCCATCCCCCACCCAGAGACTGTTCCATTGCACCACTGGGTCCTAGACCCTTGCTCTCACTCAGCACTTGGAAAGGTCCCATTGACAGGCTAGGATTCCCTGACTCTCTTTTTATTTAATTTTATGTTGTTATTTTTTAAATATATCTTTTAATTTACATCCGAGTTCGTTAGCATATAGTGCAGTAATGATCTCAGGAGTAGAATCCAGTGATTGATCCCCTACATGTAACACCCAGTGCTCATCCCAACCCTGACTCTCTTTAGATTGCAGACCATCTCCCTCTCTTTTTGCGGTTAAGTGCATCACGGTTTACTCTCTGCTTAGGGTGTTCTTTCTACAGTGGAAGACGTGTATCGACAAATGCATCCTGAAGGGTAGGCTCCTTCTGTGATGCCCAAGTGCATCCTGTTATGTTGATTCTTATTAAAATTGCAGAATTACTCTTCCAAAACTGATAGCTGCCTTTGTAATGACTCCGGAAGATACGTGTGAGCCCACCTAGCCCTGTGGTCTCTTTCTCCAACCTTACAGAGAACTTTTTTCAAATGAAATCTCCCACGGAAACCAGTTCTGTCTTACCTACTAAGTCAGATCTGCTCATAGCACTCGGGGCCAGCAATTCCCCTCCTTGGCATCTCCCACACCTGCACCGGGAGACAGAGATAGGAATGTTCTGTATAGCACTGTTCACAATAGTAAAAAATAGAAAAACCGCCTCAGTGTTCGGAAGCAGCAGTAGAGACAAATGGTGGTCATTTAATGTAAATAAACTCTATTGATTGGCAAATACAAACAACAGCTGTGAACATGGACTTGAAAAGAAATCTCAAAACCAAAATGTGATGAAGAAATGCAAATTCTTGGGGCGCCTGGGGGGCTCAATCACTTAAGCGTCTCACTTTCAACTTTGGCCCAGGTCATGATCTCACGGTTTGTGAGTTCACAAGCCCCACTTCTGGCTCTGCACTGATAATGCAGAGTCTGCTTGTGATTCTCACTCTCTCTCTCCCCCTCTCTTTGTCCCTATGGTGCACGCATGTGCTCTTTCTCTCAAAGTAAATAAATAAATGTAAAAAAAAATGCGAATTCTAGAGGACAACATGTGTGTGACTTTGTTAACATAAAGTACAAAAAACAATGTAAACAATACATTGACCGAGGACATATACATGAGTATTGAAACTGTGAAGGGAAGGAAGGAGACAAGGAAGAAGGAAGGAGAGAAGGCAGTTTCTGGAGAGGAGGTGTCCCCCCCAGCTCAATGGGGCTCAGGCTTCATGTGCTGGATGTGGGAGGGGCGAGGGGGAAAGGCTGGGACAGTGATCTAGGATCTTAGTAACTCCTTTATTATTTAGATACGTGGTTAGTAGGTGCCAAGAGTTTGCTAACCACAGTGCTCACTGAACTGGCATATTTTCTTCTACAGTCCTCTGGAAAAACCAAGGAAGACGAAGGCGGTTCACACCAAGGATCTGTTAAAACAGAACAGCATCTAGAAGATGGTTTAGGGCTGGCAGAAGTTAGGGTGGCCTCCTCCGCCTTCCAGAAGGCCCACATGCTGCTCGCAGATGCCTCAAGTGGGATGAGAGACTCGGGGATCGTTGGGGGGCGGGGGTGAGGGGTCTCGGTTCTGGTATAAGGAAGCAGGTGGGCGGGAACAAGAGGCGACCCAGAGGGTGGACAGTCTCACATGGGAACATCAGCGTGTGACCATCCAGTGAGAGAGGAACACGCCTGGCAGCAGGGTGACCCTCGGCACTGAGTACTACAGACACCACAAAGTGGACAGAGACAGAGGAGACGTATTCATTCTTATTATTCACATGAAAAGTGACCTCCTCAGAGGGACCGCCCCAGGGCGTCCCTCTATTTTAATTCTCTGCAGAGCACTTCTGGGATCTCATGTTTTCCGGATCTGTTGGTGCATTTGTTGACCGCTGGCCTCTCCCAGCCTGGCCCCTCACCGCCGTCCCTGCTGCCAGGACAGAAACTTGGCTCCCTTCCCATGGGAGGTAACCTTCCAAAGCTCCCTCCATTGGGATAACGTTCAGAGAGATATCAAACACGACAGCCTCACACAGATCTGTAAGAAATAACTTTTTAAAATCCTCAGGTAAGAAACCCTAGGATGTCAGTACCAGTAGTTGCCTCTGGGAAGGAGAACTAAGAAACTGAGGGACAGGGAGCAAAAGGTAAACTTCTCACCTCATATTTTTTTGTCCTACTTGACCACGTAACCAAGCACACGTACGTCTTAGATGCAAAGTTTATTTTAGGGGCATCTGGGTGGCTCAGTTGGTTGTGTCGGACTTCGGCTCAGGTCATCGTCTTGCCGTTCAGACTTCAAACCCCATGTCAGGCTCTGTTGCTGACAGCTCAGAGCCTGGAGCCTGCTTCAGATTCAGGGTCTCCCTCTTTCTCTCTCTCTCTCCCTCCCCACTCACGCTGTCTCCCTCCCTCCCTCTCTTTCTCTCTATTGCTCTAAAAATAAATAAATAAACATTAAACAGATTTTTTTTAAAAAAAGTTTATTTAGGAGCACCTGGGTGGCTCAGTCGATTAAGCGTCCAACTCTTGATTTCGGCTCAGGTCATGATCTCATGGGCTGTAAGTCTGAGCCCTGAGTCAGGCTCGACACTGGCAGCACAGAGCCTCTTTGGGATTCTGTCTTTCTCTCCCTCTCTCTCTTCCCCTCCCCTGCCCATAGATTCTCTTTCAAAACAAATAAACATTTTAGAAAAATTAAAAAAGATTTTCTCTTCCCCTTTTTCCCTGCACCTCCCTCTAAAATAAAGAAAAATGTTTATTTTAATTAAAATCTCAACACCTCTCCCTCTGTTTCTCTCCATCTTAATTTCCCAGGTTAGGCATTTCAGGCTGCCTCATTTAAAACCCCGTGGGCCTGACTAATGACGTTTCAGGGTTCGCCTCCAAATCTCTCCTGTACATTTAGAATTCAGACAAATTACATGGCTGTTGTCTTGAATTTTCTTTTAGTCTCCTTCACGTTCCTTTTCCTTGGAAGAGGCAGGAGACATTTCCAGAAGGATTTTGAGAAATGATCTGCTAGTCTATACAGCACCAAAAGCGATGGCCAGATTTGTTTTTCTGAGCACCTGTTTGCTGGAAGGTGGGGCTGAGCACAGAAGGTCGAGCCAAGCTTTCTTCTCTTCCCTGCTAGTGTCCTCCTGGGTTGGTCCCTCTGTCCCCAGGCAACCCAGCACAGGCCTCCCCTGAGGGTGCCAGCCCCCTCCCGTCTGAACCAGGAAGTGTCCCTCTCACAGACGGGACCAGGTACAGGGGATTGTCCATCATCCGTGCCAGTTGGCCAAGTTCCTCTCTCAGCTAAATCAGGAAGCTCATAAAAAGACTTTATCTCTGGGTCACCCGTGCCTCCCCAGTTTCCACCCGCCTGGCGCCTGGGAAAGGACAACAAAGGGGTGTGGAGAACAATGAGCGTCTGTGAGCTGAGCCTGCACGAGCAGAGTCATGGGAACCCCGGGGTCTCAGTCCCTCTCCTCCCTTGGCCCGGAGCCCAGTGGGCAGGTGTCCTTCCTGGTAGACCAGGAGGCCCTGGTGGCCACGTGTGCTCCCCGGCTGATGGCCTTGCCCATGTCCCTTCTTGAGTGTTACAGCTCTTCAAAAAGAGCCTGACAGGTGGTCTAGTGTTCTCCTTTGATTTCTTAGAATACTCATGGTGTCACCAACTCTAGAATAACTATGCCCATTTTGCTTCGTGCCACCCTCTCCCTGGACTGGGCTGAAGACAATGCCCATAACATGTCACATCGTGCCCCTCAACTCTGCCATTCCGCCCAGAGCCCTCCACTGGGGTTGAACCGGGGTTGAACCTCTGAGATGGCTCCCTTCCCTCTGTCCATCCTGAGCCTCACGGCTGCCTGTAAAACACCAGGACTTCCGGGCATCTGTTTCTAACAGACTGTCCTCCCTGACCCTTGGGGCAGGTATGGTAACCTGAAGGCACCCCTGCCCCCTGCCAACACCCCCAACTTCCAGGCTCTTAGCGCCACTGGATAACTTCACATTCCTTGCTTTTAAATTTTACATTTTCCTGTCTGCCTTCTCATGACTTTTGACACTAACCTGAGAAGAACGTAGATGCATATTTTTATGGCTCCTTTAGGGACAAATGAACTGAGGTGCAGGCTTGTCTACAGTCATTACCAGTCGCTGGCTGGGAGAGCACGTGAGAGCATGGGTTTCTCTATCCTGTTGTTTGCTCAGAAACACTTCCGGGGCTTGGGCCTACCGTACTTCCCACTTCCGGTCACGGGCTGCTAAGCTTAACGGGGCTTCCGGTGTGGCCGTGTTCCATCCCCTCACAAGGAAAGTTAGCCTCAGAGAGGAGAGGAGCTCCCCAAGATTATAGGGGGAGGGGGCGGCCAAGCCCTCTGGTCCCAGGCCCGCTGGTGCTGAGGATCCAAAGCCCTTTCTCCCTATTTCTCGCCTTCCCTCCACCCTGCCAGTGTGACCTGGCGATCCTTGTGTCTGTGTGGCCTTTGCAGCCACAGAAGTGCTATGAGGAGGGACTGGAGAGTCTGTGTGGACAGGAGGGGCGGGTATGGGAGAGCTGGGACAGGAGGTAAGGCGAAGGACGAAAATACCAGGCGCCAACGACTGACGGACCTCAGGGACACCCCTGGGTCATTTATGCTGATTGTGGGGCCGGCTCGGGAGACCTAGCTAATCCGATGAGGGAAGTAAAAAGGTGTTGGTGCTGCAGCACCACCACCATGAAGAGAAGCAGAATGTTGTCACCTGGGCCTGATCATCACACGGTTCCGAGTCAGCTCCGCATGTCATCAGGCGTGTCAGGTGGACCTCGTAGTACATCATGCTTGATCTGTGTCCTGTCTGCTCAATCTAGGCAGAGTGGCCAGCGCTTCAGGGTCAGAAGGGGCTTGAAAAGACCCCTATTCAGAACGAAACCAAGACGCAAAGCAGATATATCGTGTCTTGGAGCTCTGCCCGTGGTTCCTTCCTCTTCCTACTGGGTCACACCAAGTAGCCACAGGGGCGGTGCGCCCATCAGCCCTGGTGGAGCTCAGTCCCGCAGAGGCTGCAGTGAGGAATAAACTGCCCACCGATCATCTTTGGTTCCGGAGCCAGAGCTGCGTGTCACCCCCCACCGGAGGCAGCCATCCAGGAACTCCGTCCAGTCAGGACTCTCCGCCAAGGAGCTGGGAGAGCCCAGGGAAAGGCGAGCTGCCCGCTGGTGGCCTGGAGATTGTGGCAACATGGGCCTGGCATTTCCTGAGCCCCTTTGATGGCGGGTGTGAAGTTGACATCCCCCCAATTTCCAGTGGCTGTTCCCCAAGGCCACCCCAGGTAACAGAGTGCCGAGTTGACACAAATACTGTTTTGCAAAGAGGCGTCTTTCCTCCCCTCCAGCCTTTCCTTCCACCAGAGTGATGCCCTAAAGTTCCTTTCACATGGAAAATTGGGAAGTGTGTAATAAGCAGTGGAGTCTTTTTCCCTGCAGAGCGGGGAAAACCAACAACCTATGCATTAAACAGACAAACAAAAAAATCTCAAAGAATAAAATGGAAACACCCTACTAACAATGCCTATCTTTGGTCGGCGGGACAAAGACTAATTTTTTTCTCATCTGGTCTTCATTTCCAAATGTACTAGAGTGTGTGTGTGTGTGTGTGTGTGTGTGTGTGTATAGTCACTGTATGCTAAAAATAAATATGTAATAAAAATTTTAGAGCCACTACGGCTCTCAAAAGCAGCAGGCTTCGTGCAGGGAGTCCCCAGAGGGGATCCTCCTCTGACAGAGGGCGGGTTCCTACACTGTCCCCAGAGCAGGCTACCCCCACTCTGGGCTCCTCCATCACTTCCTTAAAGAGCTTCTCATTCTCTTCCGTCCCTGTAGAGTCAGGGTCATAAGGGAAAAGCCAAATCCCATTATCTTCCAACAGCTAAATGGTGAGAAAACAGACTGGTCCCGGCGTCCTGCTCTACTTTGAAGTCTGAGTGCTTCAGAGTGTCTCTGGCTCACTTGTCTCCCCTCCCCTTGCACCTCACCAGGTATAAAATACCCACAGACTAAAAATAAATCTCTCTTGAGACAGCTCGGGTGCCGCTTGGGCTTGAGACACCTCCAGTGCCTTCCTCGAGCTCTGATCTGGTGTCTTTAACACATTAAAAAGCTTTAGCTACTAAACACAGAGCCACCATATGACCCAGCAATTCCACTCCTATGGACAGACCTAAGAGAATTGAAAACATATGTTCACATAAAACCTTGTACATAAATGTTTATGGCGCCATTATTCACAAAAGCCGAGAGGTGGAAACAACCTTGGCATCTACCCACTGGTGAATGAATGAAGAAAACATGGCTGGTCCACCACCATGGAATATTATTCAGCAATAAAAAGGAGCAGAGCTCTAACACTCGCTACGGCATGAGTGAACTGTTGAGACATGATAAGTGAGGAGACCGTATCAAATACGATTTCGTTCATATGAAACGTTCAGAATAGCGAAATCTATAGAGACAGAAAAGAGATTAGTGGTTTCACTGAGCTGAGGGCCGGAGGGGGGATGTGAGGTCAGGGGGAGGGTAGCTCAAGGGCATGAGGTTTCTTTTGGGGGTGATGAAAATGCTCTCAAGCTGTGGTAAAGGTCATGCGACTGGGCGGGGGACACAAAAAATCCTGAACTGCACACTGTACATGAGCAAATTGTATGGTGTGTGATTTTCGTCTCCAGAAATCTGCTCTTGAAAAGCTCTAGCTGTGTTCTCATCAATCAATCACACACACTCACACACACACACACTCACGTTCACACTCACGTGCAGGTCGCATTGCAGCTCCGAGCTGGGGGCAAGGCAGGAACTTCAAGGGTGAACCCCGCTGTGAGGCCGTGAGGCCAGCACCCCACATGGGAGGCAAACATCCGGCTCAGGAGGCCAGGAGGCCAGAGAGGTGTGCCAAGAAGGGGGAGGTGCCCCGGAACACTCCGTCCACCTCTGGTAATAACCTCTGAGTCAGGTGCAGGGGGAATGGGGTGGGGGAGGAGCACACACTCAAAGGAAACCAGATGTTACTATAGGAGCCGGATTCATTCTCTTCTTTTAAGAAAACCACGGGGCACCTGGGTGGCTCAGTCGGTTGAGCATCCAACTTCAGCTCAGGTCATGATATTGCAGTCTGTGAGTTCGAGCCCTGCATCAGGCTCTGAGCTGTCAGCACAGAACCTGGAGGCTGCTTCAGATTCTGTGTCTCCCTCTCTCTCTGCCCCTCCCCGTCTCATGCTCTGTCTCTGTCTCTCAAACATAAAAAAAATTTTTTTTAATTAAAAAAAATAAAACCACTCTGTCCCCTCAAGCCGGCTGGCCCATCTTTTCCCCACTGCCCCTGAACATGGCTGCTACTTTGGGGGCACGCTCTGCACCCTACTTCTCTTGGCTTCCCTTCTTCCCAGATTCCTGACACGGAAAGGTGATGAAACTCTCTGATCACCTGAATGGAGTTTGGTTGGCAAGGGCTTGCTTCATGGATTTTGAGCCCTGTACTTTGAGACCCTTGAAGTTTTGAACTAAAGTATAAACCAGGGACAGGAAGTCCTTTGCACCGCCAGGGGCTGGCCTTGAGACTCCCTATTTTCCATTAGAGAAAAGGAGGGACAGAAGGGCTGTGTGTGTCACCCAGCACATGAGGCCACCTTTGCAGGAAGGTGGCTGCGAAGGGACAAACAAGGCAAAGGTTTAGAATAAAGGCGAAACCGTTTACCATTTTCTTTATTGACATTAACTCATTTGAGCCTCCTGGTGCCCCATGAGCTTCAGTTTGTTCATCTGAATAATGGGAGCTTGGCCCCAACTTTCCAAGCTCTTTGAACAAGTATACGTTTCCAGAAACTTACTGCATCGTAAATATCGGTTCCTATCATCACTACCGTTCTTTTGTAAGATAATTTAGATACTGTGAGCACCCTCTTATTTGACCCTGGGTGAAAAGTATTATTATTCCCCTTTTAAAGGGATACGGAGAGGGGTGCCTGGGTGGTTCTGTCAGTTAAGCCTCCGACTTTGGCTCAGGTCATGATCTCAGGGTTTGTGAGTTCAAGCCCCGCGTCGGACTCTGTGCTGACAGCTGGGAGCCTGGAGCCTGCTTCGGATTCTGTGTCTTCCTCTCTGTCTGGCCCTCCCTTATTCACACACTCTCTCTCTCCCTCTCGCAAAAATAAACATTAGCAAAAATAAAGGGATACTGCGGAAACTGAGGTCAGGTCACCTGCCCGCACCTGTGTGGTAAGTCAGTGAGTCATGGAACTTGAACCTCTTCTCCTGGCATCTCTCCCAGGACCGGGGCTCTCGACGTCCAATTGTATCGGAACAATGTGGGCACTTGTCAAAATCAAAGAGGCATGGGATCTGGGGTGCTAGGCCAATGGAATCAAATTTCCCGGGGAGGAGGGCCAGCCATATGCACGTTTAAGTTTCCTCCAGGTGATTCTGGTGCACACCAGAGTCTGTGAGTCTCTGCACTAAATCAAGCAGATCTTGAAAAGAGAAAACCTAAAAGCAAAAGAAAAATGTGACCAGAAAAACTAGAGAATAAAGGTAATAAAAAACATCCTCTGCCTGTATCTTACAACGCTAGCTCACTTCATGGGGTGTTTACTTTGTACAGGGAGGTGCTGGGGTGCTTCATATATGCTACATCCATGTATGTAAACCCCTGAGCCACCTCTGTGGTAGCTACTCTTATGATCCCCCTTTGACAGAAGAGAGAATTTATTTTTTAATTTTTTAATGTTTTTTTAATTATTTATTTTTGAGAGAGAGAGAGAGAGAAAGCATGAGCAGGGGAGGGTCAGAGAGAGAAGGAGACAAAGAATCCCAAGACAGGCTCCAGGCTCTGAGCTGTCAGCACAGAGCTCGATGCGCGGCTCAAACCCACGAACTGTGAGATCATGACCTGAGCCTAAGTCGGACGCTCAACCAACTGAGCCACCCAGGTGCCCCCAGAGAAGAAAATTTAAATTATGGACCCAAAGTCACCCAGCTAAGAAGGAGAGCCAGGAGAGGATCTTCACCCCCTTAATAGACCTGTAGAGAGGAAAGTGCTTTCTCGTAGAGAGGAAGCTAGGCCAGGAGAGTGAGATCAGAGGCACCACAGAAAGTTAACATGGAGCAACACTAGGTTGAGGTCCCCGATCTACGTCCTGCCAGCGCAAGCTGGCGTCACCAAAACCTAGCTGGGGGCTGGCAAGTGTAGACTGAGACTTGGACCCTAGTAGGGAAGTTCAAGGTGTGTGAGCGGCAAAGCGGCCATCCCGCCCCCTGGAGAGGGCACCTCCCACTGGGTGTAATGGGTTGAACGCCTCCCCTCCATCCCCCGCAAAAGATATGTCCATGTCCCAATCCCTGGAACCTGTGAGCGTGACCTTATTTGGAAAAAGGGTCTTTGAGATGCAATTAAGTTAAGGATTGAGATCTGGATTATCCAGGTGGGCCCTAAATCCAGTCACAAGTGTCATTGTAGGAAGAGAAGACACAGAGAGGAGGGCAGGCAGAGGTGGGAGCAGGCAGCCACAAGCTGAGGGATGCTGACAGTCACCAGAAACTGGAAGGCACAAGAGAAGGGATCTCCCCTCAAGCTTTGGAAGGGACCTGGGCCCTGCCAACACGTTGGTTTTGGGTTTCCAGCCTCCAGAACTGTGAGAGAATGGATTTCTGCGGTTAAACCTCCTGGTTTGTGGTAACTTGTTATGGCCACACTAGGAATTATACACTGGGGAAATGACAATCAATTTAATGGACATGCTCTCATGCCTCCTTAGCATCTCTTTTTCTTTGATCCAGGTTCCAAATCATGCCTTCCTTGAGAGACCTGATCACCAACCTCCTGCTGGGTCTTCTGGTGGCCCGTCCTGGCCCCAGACACAGGGAGGGGCCTGTCATCTAGGATTGGCCAATCAGAGAGCCCCAACTCCTGGGCTGCAGTGATTGGTCCAGGGGTGACTCATGGCTCAAGCCTGCCCAATCAGAGCCCTTCCCTAGATTTTTGCATTACTAAGCAGGCAAAGGTTACATTTTTCTGTTGGGGCTTGTGAAATTGGTGACGAAGAATCCAAGCCACTGCGGGGACATGTACCTGCCATGTGGAGAAAGCCCATGCACAGTAGGTAGGAATGAGGCTAATATGAGAAAAGAAATAGAAGCAAGAAGCCAAGCTCAAGAGTGAGAGGACTCCACTAGTGTTTAAATTTTTGGATGCAGTTGGCCCTGGAGCCAGCTCCACCATTCCAATGGTTTGTGACGTGAAACTTAATGTTCCTGCCCAGGCTAGCTGGAGCTCCGTTTGGCCTTGCAAGTGACAAGAGTTCAGACTAACTCAACAGGTTTAGACAAACTGCCATTTCCACCAGGCAGAGCAGAGGCAACTGGGAACACACTTCACTGCACTGCTTGCATCTCGTCCTTTCTGAGGAAGGTTTGAGGACAAGCTCAAGGGCTGGCAGTGTTATGTGTTGAAGAAAAGAGAAGGAAACATGCTTGAGAAAATAGGTCTCCTCGGTTTTCATGGCGTCCATCAGAACGTCCAAGAGACTCAGTAGAAACTATTTCCAGGCAGGAGAATATTCGTTCCTGTTTGGCAGAGCCTGGAGAAGAGAAGAAAAACAAAAGATTGAGACAGGGAGCCAAGTTGGGGGTGGGCACAGAGGCCCCGACCCCCTTTCACAGCCACACGAAGCCACCTATCCATCCAAACACTGGCCCAGGGATCACAATGACATCTGAAACTTCTTTCAGGCATTTCCTTCCCTTTCAGGTCTCTTTGGGTTCCTTGGCCCAGATGTTGCTAATTTTCCATCTTTTCAAAGCTCTCCGTTGCATTTAAAGTCAGAATGCTTCCTATTCATCGCTTCTGAATTTGAGGGGGAGGAAATCACAGAGGTCAGCGGGCCTTTTAATATAGAAAGTAAATGAGCCAAGCTGTGTGCGAATGTGTGAGTGCATGCGGGCACACACATAGCTTGTTATTTCCTGCCTTAATCCACTTTTCAGCTCCACTGTGCAAGATCACAGGAGAGACGCGGGCAGTACCTCTAAGAAAGGTTCCTCACATCTCCTTCAGGAAAGAAGCTTCTTCCCAAAAGCTGCCCTTTTGAAGTTCACTGGGTCTTCTCTGCAGCCCTCGACCGAGCTAATTACTGGTCAGCGAGGGGCCACTTTGAACCGGTCCCACACCAGAGGCCCTCTGAGGATCTTGTTTGCTGGGTGACTGTTTTCACACATTGCCCGTTCTGTTTACCTGTGGCAAAGGGCTCCTTGTCTCTCACTCGAGGCAGAGCAGAAAGGAGGCCCTTCCAATTAGAGCAGCCACGAAGCAGTGGTGGAAAGCTGGGGCCAGGCTCTTCTGACAAAGCTGGATGGCGAGAGGGCTCGTGAAGAAACTAAATCTGGTTGCTGCTATTCATCGAGAGGAAAAAGAGAAGACAGAGCACGTGGACCGAGGGTGAGCCATTGGTTTCCTTCCAGCTTAGCCACCATATTTCCCACCTGCTCTAGGTCACCTGCAGAGTTCCCAGGAAACTCTACCTATGGGTCCTACTCAAAACAGGGAGCTTCGAGTGGGTGCTAGAACAGAAAGGTAGGAGGGGTCCCTCACTTCACTTCTTTTAAGTGATAGAGAAAAAGAGAAAACGATAAAGACCAAAACAGGTGATGTTGCTCATCCCCGAAGTACCAAATTCCCCATTAACATGAGTTTAATTTCTGAACCCAAAATGGTAAGTAGTGACTAGGAGTTGAGACGGAAACTGTGGGGGAAAATGGCTTCAAGTTGGCTGTCCCAGAAACAATAGGGTGGTGGGTCTCAGTGGAGGGTAAGTTTGAATCTTTAAAAAAATTTTTTTTTAGTGTTTATTATTTTGTTTTGGGGAGAGGGAGACAGAGTGCGAGTAGGGTAGGGGCAGAGAGAGAGGGAGACGCAGATCAGAGGCAGGCTCTAGGCTGAGCTGTCAGCACAGAGCCCAGTGTGGGGCTTGAACCCACGAACCATGAAATCATGACCTGAGCCGACGTCTGGAGCTTAACCGACTGAGCCACCCAGGCGCCCCTTGAATTTTTTTAATGTTTGTTTACTTTTGAGGGAGAGAGTGAGAGCACGAGCGCATGAGTGGGGGAGGGGCAGAGAGAGTGGGGGCAGAGGATCTGAAGCGGGCTCTGCGATGACAGCACAGAGCCCAACATGGGGCTCAAACTAACAAACCATGAGATCATGACCTGAGCCGAAGTCAGAACCTCAACCAAATGAGCTGCCGTGGTGCCCTGGCAATGTTGAATCTCATCTATTGGCTAAAGGCCAGGGATATCCTACAATGCACGGACCAGGCCCCCACCACAAAGAATTCTTCAGTAGGAGCCTCAGCCATACCACTGTTGAGAAACCTTGGCTCTGACTGGTTACATGGCCCCACCTGACTTCCTTGGTGGAGGGATGTGCGGTCTTCCCAAGAGCCCAGAAGAGGAGAGCCGGATGCGTGTGTGCCCCGGAAGTCCCATAGCAAGTTAGCGTCAGAAGTTGGGCTGCAGGGCCACGGGGTATCGGGGCTCTAGAGGGCACTAGAAAGAGCCAGAACTGAAATTTTGGGAGAGTAGATCTCAGAGGATAATGGGGGAGGCGGTCCCAAAAAGGAAAGTGTGGCAGGTGTGTAGAAAGTGTCAGAGATCGGGGGGCCCCTGAGGGACACAGAAAGTAGGTATCCTGGTCTTGGGAAGCTTCCTGCACCCCTAGTGGCCCCGCTGTGCTGGGTTTTCATGCGAAGCCCAGGTCAGCACACCAAAGCCCTGCTCTGAGCCGGCATCAATAGATTCCCTTTTCTCGGTACCAGAGAGTTTTGACTCATGCCTGCCCGTCGTATTTCTTGAATACCTAATTCCCTGTGAAGGCTGTGGAAGGAAGCTGGGCTCTCAAACATGGAGCTGCCCCAAAGATGACAGGTCTAGAACGTGCTTTGCAGAAGAGCCCAGCTTTCCACCAGCGGTGACCTAACACAGCCCATGACGCAGGGGCCACGCAGGCACCACCCACTCACGTATCTTAAAGGCTCAGAAAGACCCACTGCACATGCACACATCACCCCAGGATGCGGACACAAGGGTGCTGAGCTGCTTTGGTGCCGTGCAGCCCTTCTCAGAATAATGTCTTCGAATGATTTAAGTCTTTCTAAATTAAAAAAGCAGAAATACAAAGGATTACAAAGACAACCAGTCACAATGGATAACAGTTGTCAGACTATCTTAAAATCGAGACATAGCACTCGGTGGACTTGTTAAAAGAAACTCTGGAAGCGCCTGGGTGGCTCAGTTGGTTAAGCAGCCAACGTCAGCTCAGTTCATGATCTCACTATTTGTGAGTTCAAGACCCATGTCGGGTTCTGTGCTAATAGCGCAGAGCCTGGAGCCTGCTTTGGATTCTGTGTCTCCCTTTCTTTTTTCCCCTCCCCCTGCTCGTGCTCGGTCTCTCTCTCTCTCAAAAATAAATAAACATTTAAAAAAATAGAAACTCCAGTTCCAGGTTTATTACTTACCTGTAATTTCAGAGTAGTGATGAATAAAAATAACATAAAAAGATGACTGCAACAACCATAATATGATATGAAAATATCTATTCATTTGTAGAGGGTAACAGATACCACTCATTCTGCTATGGTTTGCTTCCTGTGTTTGTAACTGAAGGATGTGCCAAATTTCCATTTGAGGTTTGTGAAAAGAAAGATATCTTTTATTGTTTAATAAAGACAAATACAGATTTAACCGTTAATGGAAGTAAAAGCAGATTAGTTTCTCCACCACGCTCATGATGCTTTGTGTTTTATACCCTCTTGGTGGCCCGCGGGCCATAGATTGAGAATCTCTGACCACAAGGTCCCAAACAGAAGCCAAAGAGGTTTTTGGAGCAGGAAAAAAGCTCCTGAAGAGGAAGGAGAAATATTTTATTATTCTAAGGCTAAGCAGTGAGCAATGATATACCCCCAAGGCAAATTAGCTTATCGGCTTAGTTCTTCTAACCGTGCACACTTAGAGCATAAACAGAAGAGGTCAGCTTTAACCGAGAACTTGAAGTCTAGAGGATACTGAATCAGGAAAACAAGCTTGGCCCATTGGAGTCGAAAAACATTGCCAGATGGAGGAGACACCGATTTTGGGGGGCAGGGGTGCATCAGAAGTACTCCCAGACCAAAGCCAGAGAGGTGTCTGCCACTGTTCACTTGAGGGAAAAACTAAAAATAGTCACCAGAGATGGAGCTGAGGACTGAGAAGAAATGGGGGTCAACGTGGATGGAATTCAATTCATGGAAGAAAACTTTTGGGGTGGGGGCAGAAGGCTGCACGCAAATACCTCTGTTACTGAAATCCAAGTCCTACATTCTTCTGGTGGCTGAAGGTGCCTGAGAAAGGTTGTATGTCTTTGGAGAAGAAAGAAAATTGGCTGAACGCACCGCAGCAGACGAACCAACAGATGAGACATTAGAAAGCCTGAGCTCTAGTTTTAAACTTGCTTCCCTAATCAGAGATGGCCACCGAAGCCAAGTCATTCTGTTGTTCGGGGTCTCGGGCCTCTGGTCCACAAAATGAGAATGTTGAGCACAAACTCAAAGGCAAACATTTGGCAGTGTCAGGATCGGTCAGAGAAAGTCAGCACTGTGACGCCCAATTTTTGGCTGCACTCTGAAATCTCCTGGGTCCTATCCCTTGGGATCTGATTTAATTGGTCTGATATGGTCTGAGCATTCAGACTTTTTTAAAAGTCCCTAAATGATTCTCCAAGGTGGAGAGCCACTGTTCTAACATAAATTAATTTCTCAGATTGATAGACGGGGTAGAGGACAAGGTCAGACACCTTGATAGGGAAAGGAAGATCAAGTTCAGTAGGACCCAGGAACTGGGGCACATCAAGATGTGAGAAGACCCAGGGAAGGCAGTGGACATGGGGTAGGGGGGAGCAGGGAATGAGCTAGTCTGGCCTGGCGTATGAGGACAATCCTGTCTTATTAGCAGGGTAAACCTGGACCAGTCACTTCCCCTTTCTGTAAAATGAATGTGTCTATAAACGTAAAGCAAACCCAAAGCAACATGTATTGAATACTCTTTATGGGCCTGGTTCTGTCCCAGATTCCATACATTTGTCATCCAATTTCCTTCTCACGTTGTACTTGAGAGATGAGGAAACCGCTGTGTGAAAAGCTACCTAACACCTTCTTCTGTACCTCCCTGAGTTACTACAAGGCCACAATGAACTCTTGTGTCTGAAATAAGGTTAATGGCTTTCACAAATAAAAACACAGGATGCCCAATGAACTTTGCATTTCAGATAAACAACAGACACATTTGCTAGTGTAAGCATGTCCCAAATATCGTTTTGACTGACAGTCTGAATTTGAAACTATTTTATCGGTCGTGAACCCTAATACACAGGTATGGTTGCATTGGGTTATTTGGCTTCCTATTGATAATAGGGTTTTCTGTATTAGGGATATTAACCCTCTGACATGTGTCACAAATATTTTTCCTATTTGTGCTTTATTTTTTTACTTTGTTTATAGGGTTTGTCATGCAGAAGTTTTTAATTTTTATGTTGTCACACGTTCCAATCTTTTTCTTTATTCTTTATAGCATTTGTGCCATGCCTAGAAGTTTCCGTCCAAAGATTATACACATTTTCAGCCTTGCTTTCTTCTAGTACTTTTATGGTTTTAGTTTTTGCATTTAAAACATCTGGAATTTATTTGGCGGAATGATGGCATTTTTTTCCCCAAATGGCTAGCCAGTTGTCCCCGTAGCATTCAATAAATTATCTTTTCCCCATTTGCTTGAAAATGCCCTTTATCATATACCGAATTCTGAGACTTACGTGGGTCTGTTTCTGAGGCCTTCAATTTGTTCTTTCCATTGTATGACAGCGTTTAAACCACCAGAGTTTCACAACATGCTTTATGACCTGAAAGACTATTTGCCCCCTTGTTTTCCCTTTTAAAGGATTTCCTGATTATTCTTACCTTTCTGTTTTGCTGATGAATTTTAGAATTATTGTATCATGTGCCCCAAACTCTAGTTGAGCTTTTAATTAGTGTTGGGTTAAGTTTTCAAGATAATTTAGGGAGAAATGATCTCTTGTCAGTAGTGCATCTGTTTATCCAAGACCAAAGGGTGTCTCTCCATTTGTCATCCTCTAAATTTATGATTTGCAGTAAAGATATGTGCTGTCTTCATGGAAGTGCTTCACAGTTCTTATTAAATTTATTCTGAGCATTTTTTATATTTATTTTTGAGAGAAAGAGACAGTGTGTGAGCAGGGGAGGGGCGGAAGGAGAGGGAGACGCAGAATTTGAAGAGGCTTCAGGCTCTGAGCTGTCAGCACAGAGCCCAATGTGGGGCTAGAACGGTGAGATCATGACCTGAGTGGAAGTCAGAAGCTTAACCAACTGAGCCACCCAGGGCACCTCCGTTCCTAGCATTTTATATACCATTCGTTTGCATTATATTTTCTATTCGGTTATTGTTTGGACATGTATGAGGTGTTTTACCAAAAGGGGCCCCTGGCTGGCTCAGTTCCTACAGCATGGGACTCTTGAAATCAGGGTTGTAAGTTCAAGCCCCATGTTGGGTGTGGAGATCACTTAAAAAGTAAAATCTTAAAAAAAAAAAAAAAGGAAGGCAGGAGTAGAAGAGACAAAGACAAATTTGATCAATGTCCTAGTTTTCCCTGAGTCCCTTCCAGAGAAGGTTCAGTTCATCGTGGTGATGTCCCTAAAGGAAAAATCACAAGTTCAGGGACGATAGATTCCAGATTGGACAGACAGAAGACCCAGATGCAATTCTCCCCCACCATACTAATCAACTGTCTGTCAGGTACTGTGAGATTTGGAGCATAAGAACCTCGGCCTGTCTTCAGGAAGATCCTCCATCTTTGCCCAGGCAAACCCAGGCATCCCATTGGCTCTCAGGGCAAGCCCCGCCCCTTTTGGCAAGGCCTTCTCTTCCAGTGTGAAGGGCTTCCACTGCCTGCCTGGCAATTCGTTCGTTGTCTTTTCCTTCCTGGGAGTCCTTCATGATAGTCTGCTCCTCTAAAGGGAGTCTATCTGGCACACACGTTTGCTTTCAAGATTTACATTTTCGATTTCCTTGCCCATTTTCTGACTGCATACATAAAAGAGAATTGTAAATGTTTAGAAAAATCAAAGTCCTCCTTAGACACCTGCAGTTCCACCGTGTGTGCCTTCTCTAATTCATGCCAAGCAGAAGAGGAAGACATGAGGTGGAATAACCTGGCCGTTTTCTTGCTGAAGTATTCCAAACTTTACTTCCTCTCACTGTTGGAGCAGCGTCAAGCTCCCAGGGCAATCTGGATGGCTGTCTGGCACAGCTTCCTGCCTTCCTTGCACTGAGCAGCGCGGGGAGCCCACTCTGGTCTCACCACGGGGAGGTAAGGTTGGGGAAGGAGGGGCAGGGACAGCAGCCGGTGCCCAGGGTCTGGCTAGTGTCCGGCCAACGCAGGGCACTTAAGTAGACACTCCATGCCCCACCCCCGCACCCCCTGGGGCCCTCTTGTCTGACCCTTCCTCTATTTCACTATCTTTCTCTGCCAATTCCTTTTCTTTCAGTAAGAACCAACGGGGTGCTCCCCTCTCCACTTTCGGACCTGAGGATCCAGCTGACAGCTTTAGAAAAAATAGCAACCACTTAAGTGTTAATTTAAAAAGAAAAGCAAGAACTGTGCTGTCTTTCCCATTTTTTCCCCCCAGATGGGAGAAAGCATATGCAAGAACTCTCAGGGCCATCCCTAAAATCAGATGTAGACATTGAGTGCACTTAATGATCACAAGTAGGCCAGTGCTCTGGGTTCATTAGAAGAAACTTGCTGGGTGGTAGGTGAAGTCTGGGGCTCCCAGGCTGAGTGATGTTGATCTGTGGACCACGGGAGACTAAAAGCCATAGGCTCGTGTCAGCTGACGGCACAATTCTCTACAGGTTCTTTAGCCATTGATTTTCAAAGCATCCCAACCCAGATTAATAAGAGAGAGGCACTATTACGTTTCAAGTTCATGTCACTTTGCCTAACAAAACCAATTGTCCCCACCACCACTCCGACCACTTGCCGTTGGAAGTGAAAAACCCCAACTCATAAAAGTTTCCTTCTGGGGCATCTGGGGCACCTGGGTGGCTTCAGCCCTGGCCATGATCTCCTGGCTCATGAGTTCGAGCCCCACATCAGGCTCTTTGCTGACAGTTCAGACCCTGGAGGCTGCTTCGAGTTCTGTCTCTCTCCCTCTCTCCCACTCATGGTCTGTCTTTCTCTCTTTCTCTCTCAAAAATAAATAAACATTAAAAAAGCAGTTTCCTTTTCAGACGACCCCACCTTCTTTTATTTGGAGAAGTCTGAACGATAATGAATCAAAATTTTCCATGGCTTCCAACTTCCAAGTACAAGAGACTGGGCCATGGTATGCTTTCCCCAGAGCTTAAATGACATACTTCTATTTTTTGCTTTCTATTTCAAGGGAGGACCCTATTTGGCCATCTTCATCCTCTGGGTAGGGGCAGAGGAAAAGATCCTCCTCTCCAATTCTTTTCCCTGTTAGATACGGTATTCTCGAATGCTACACAGAATGTATATGACAGAAACATCTTTCCAAGAACGGATTTCAAACTCTGACTCCACATACTCTTAAAGGCTACTGACTTAGCTATAGTCCTCACTGAATAGGGCTTCAGGAGACAGTTAGCAAGAGCCTGAGACTGTTTGATTGTGTGAGAATTGGGGTGCGTGGTTTGAGTTATAACAAGATCTCACCAGTATAGTAAGTTTGGAAACAGGAAGGTTAAAGAGAAGGGAATTCTGGACAAGGGCTCAGCTCTCCTCCCTAAGACAATTCACAGCGATCTTCCATTTTGGCCCACTTACACACCATTCATGGATCCCAACTAAGTTCGGGCTTCATACCCTTTAACGCGGCCTATAAAAATAAGAACATCTGGGAATACCAAGCCAGGGTGGTAGGGAAAACAATTTCATGGGCTCTTTCCCTCTCCTGACCTCGTAACTTTTATTGCTTTACAGTTCATTGTCTCATTCTTTCCCCCACCGCCCACCGCCATCCTTTTGCTCACACAGGTCCTGTGGGAAACTCCATTGGGGGGGGTGGGGTGGGTGATTCATGATCTTTTGGAAGGACTGCTGAGCAATGAGAGTCTCAGTGAAATGCCCGGCTGGGAATATCAACTCTCTCTTTAATATTCCCTTCTTTGGGCTCAATATGGAGTAATTTTAAGGCTCACCAGAGCTAGGGTTTGAAGTCTTTCTTTGATTTCTGCTTCCTGTCTATTGTGCATTCCCAGGAATAATCCGGAGATGAGAGCCAGGTAGCAACAATGCAGCATGTCTCTGGGACCAAATGCTAATTGGAAAATCCCAGTCAGTCCATTACCTTTGGCCCTTAGTTCACATATGGCCAGCACATTAGAGACCTTGTCCAAAAGGCCAGCTTGGGACATGGGGTGGGGTGATTACTGTCATCAATTCAGACTACCTTCCCTCAAATGATGGGGTAACCAGGGCTTGGTGTGCCTTGGCTCCACTGCAAGTTGACCATGTCACTGATTTTAGCCCAACCTGGTGTCCCTTCTAGAATGGTCCACACTCAAGGAGATAAAGTAGCTGTCGTTATGAGTGATTGCTTCCAGACTCAATGAGGAGAAACTCATGTGTTCCAAATGCCTGCCATTCTTCTCCATTTTACCATAAAGTAGCCAATTTAATTTTGCATAATACTGTTTGATAACAACCATGTGTGTGTCTTCTGTATTTATATACTCAGGAAAGGACCTACTTGGTCAGTGTGAGATAATTTCACAAGAAAAATGGAACCAGATGTGACTCCTTTTTATTTGGCTCTTCAGACTCAAGCAATCTAATTCCCAGGGTCGGTCGTTACTTGGGTTTTCAGTTACCTTGCAGAAGAGGGTCCTTTTACACTACCATGTTTGCTTTTCCAATGTACCTGACATGCAGGAGTGGGCAAAAGATTTTAGAGAGCGGGTCCTCAGCCTAGAACGTTGCAATATTTGCAGGTTAGTGATTCAGTGGTACAGAAGGTTCCTCTTTTGGACTAGAACATGCCTGTCCAGTAGTAGGCTTATCTACTTCAATTAAACTGTTCTTCTAACTACTCAGAATATACAAGCAGTGTGGGCCTGAAACCCAAAGTCACATAGTGCTAGGATGACTCATTCAAAACTCCAAAGCACAGGAGTTGGGCAGAACTGACATCAGAAAAGGGTAGACTTTTCTCTCTTTTCACATTATTTCCTTTTTCTTTTATTTCTATCTAACTTGTACTGGTAAGCCTGTCATGTACAGTGGTACAATTTGTACACTATACAAAAGTGCTCAGCCAGAGTGAATGGGGGCAGTAATCCAGCCCATGCTGTGTTTGCTAAGCTATGTATCCCAGCAAGGGACATAGCTATCTGGAGGGAAAGACACCTTCCCCCCCGCCACCCCCCATCGCCCAAGGACTAACTGGTCACTGAGTTGGCACCTGTGGGTTGAACCTGTCCAGAAGAAGTGCATTTTTCTAAGAGCCTATATGCGCTAGTGGTGCCCTTATATGCTAGCGATAGCCTGAAATATGAACACACAAACACCAGAATGTGTGTCATCTACTCCTACCTGCCCACACAAGTATTTTTTAATAGGCCTCATTCCTATATTCTGCCCTGTTTTGGGGAAACGATGTAAGTCATCAGGAGAGGCTTAGACCCAAGATGGTAGTCGCGTGGCATTTGTGCGACTACTCTTCTTATGGCAGACATCACTAATCAATTCCAGAGCTCTTTCACTTGGACAATGGCAGACATCACTGATCAATCCCAGAACTCTTTCACTCAAAGCCCAAACTGGTCTCAGAATCCCCCACTCAGCGAAACTTTCTTCTCAGTCTCTACCAACTGCATAGAGTCGACACACACGTCTGTAACACACCTGTCTGCCATCTCTCTCAGCTAGCAACTGCTACAATAATGCTGCAGAAAAATCCACCCCAAAAACCCAGCGGCTTAAAACAAGAATCGTGGATTCTCACTCGCTGACCTTAGAGGCACCTGGGGTTTGGCAGATCTGTGGTGAGTGGGGCAGGCTAGGGGTGCTCTGCTTCAAGCTGCTGTCTAGTTGGGCTTGGCTCTTGCTATGGTATGGGCTCGGGTCTGCTCAACGTGTCTCCTTCCTGGGGGCCCCACTAAAGTGTCAGCAGCACAGCCAGAGAATACGCTTCTCACGTTGAGATTAGAGGCATGTAAGGGAAAGACCAGCCACACGAGCACATCTTTACTGTCTGCTTATGTCAGATCCACTAACATCTCACTGGTGAAAGCGAATGATGTGGCTGATCCCAAAATTAAGGAGCGGGAAGTATGCCCCTCCTACTATAGGACCAAGGCAAGGGTGAAGAGTTATGACCAAGCTTTTGGGGGCCACCACACTGTCTCTGTTCTCGGTGAAGGGGCAGGTGTGGTGTCAAAGCCCATTTAGTGTGATGTCCCCTACTCAGTTGGTGCTCCCTTAATATCACTGTTAAACTCATTTTTCTGAGCCAAACACTCACCTTCTTGGCTCAGGTGGGTAGAGAGCAGAGAGGGCCGAATTTCAGAGCCCAAGATGCAGACATAGAGCCTCTCTTTATACAGCCTGGCCAGCGAACCCAGTGATTAGTGGTAATTAGGTTGGATCTGAGACAGGTGCTTGCTCTAGGAAATGGGTACTTGAAGACAAGTGAGGGGGGCTGGGTGGATTCAGGGGGCAGGGGCTTCCAGGTTTGTGATTTGGAAGAAATAAGAGTAGAGGAGAAAAGGCAGAAGTGACGGTGGCCTAGAGGTGCCCCAGTTAGAAGCTGGCACGGGCATGGAAACCACTGCTGATTGGACAGGGCTTTTCATCTTCTCTCATCAAAATTAAAACATCCCTGGAGGCCACACTGTCATATCCCCATCATCAAAGGTTAACCCAGGAAATTACAGAGTCAAGGTCCTTCCCTCCAGGAGTTCGTGATCTGAGACACACAGGCCAGAGCTCTAGGGAATGAACTATAGACAGAGAACCAAGATTGTGTGAAGCAGACAAGTGAGAAAGGCAGCTACAACTGCAGATAAGAGAAAGCAGGGATCAATCCAGGTAGGCTCCCTGGAGGAATGGTCACTCAGGAGCTCCTCTTCCAAGAGAATACTGTCATCCCAGAAAAATGGCAAGATTTGATAGAGGCTGTGGAGGCAGAGATGGGGTGTGGGGAGAGCATCTACTGCTGAACAAGCTGCACAGGAAGGTCTGTGCGTGGTCATCTCAGCTCAGTTGAAGTTCAAGAGCTTTGCACCAGCCGTCTTTTTTTTTTTTTTTTTTTGCAATAGTGGATGTAGAAAGGAAAAGGGTGGTGGGAAGAACTGGGGCCTCCCAATCAGACATCTTAATTAAAGGAATCAGGAAGAGGAGTGATCACCAATTCTATGCACCCTCACCTACCCCAAGACTAAACCAAATCTAACCTACTTAGCCCACTGGGGTCTCCAGTCGTGTGGATCAAGCCCTGTCAGGCTAGGCTTTCTGGTAAGTTCTTTATATATCACAGCAAACCTGTCAAGTAAGGACTACTATTATCCCCTTTCGTGGGTGAGGAAACTGAGTCTTCATTGAGATGCATGATTCGTCCACAGTCCCGTAGTTAGACAGTAACAGTGAGACTAGCACCCGGGCACCCCCCAGGCCATCGGGTTTAGTGCCCGTCTCCATTGCTCTATGACACAATTTCTAAGAGGTATCGCTTGCTTTAAAGAAAGTGCAGACACCACATTGCTTCAGTCTGGCCCAGCAGCAACTCCTGGATGCGATTGCCAATCAGGCTGTGAAGGCTTTGGCCATCCAGAAAACCGACGTGACCTCATTTTCCACATTGTACCAGAGAGCCTGTCTCCTAAAGCAGCCAAGGCCCTCAGAGATGTTCTTTTATCAGATGGGTCCCAGGTTTTTCCCTGTGCACTGCAACGTCCTGGCGTGTTTTCTTTTGGAGAGGAGTAAAGTGTTAGTGGTGGCCAAGGGGAGCTGGCAAGAAATCTGCTCTTCCCTTTCAAGCCAGGTTAACCGAGTGTGGTTTGTAGGCAGGTCGGTCATTGATTTTATCCCTCTCTTCTCCAGGGAGCACTGCCATAGTTACATGGATAAAAGCCAGGGAATAAAGACAGAATTGAATGGTCCAGGTTGAAAGAAAATGTTTGAAACAGGCTAGAAGCCTCCAGGCGGGGGTTGGTGGGTAAGGTGAAATGTGTGTCACCTGAGGAAGATGTCAAGCGTTGTGTAGATATGGTTGAGAGGGAGGGGGAGGCGGGGTAATCACCATTCCTTCCAAAACCACCTGCTTTTGTCTTGCTTTTTTGTTTCTTGCAGACTGTACCTGCTGTGGTGCAAGTTCGAGCTTGGGATTTCTCAAAAGCATTGAGGGTTTTGCTTCTATCATGTCAAGCTCAACACAACCTGCATTCAAATCTCATTGTCGCTAAGGGTCCGGTTGTGCGAACAATGGGCTCAAAGTCACCATGGAGGGCTGATCCATGTGAGGACGGGTCGGGAGAAAGGAAGCCACCTTCTCTAACTTGCCCTGCTCTGGGCCCCTGCGGACCATTCGGGAAGAGTCGTCTCCCAGTCCAGAGGTTCAGGGAA